>VZUI01080139.1:0-130646 GCA_013401135.1 Cettia cetti
AATAATAATAATAATAATAATAATAATAATAATAATAATAATAATAATAATAATAATAATAATTCTGGTTTAAAATGTCTAAAATCTTGAAACTGGACATTGTTTATATGAAAATAAGGCAATGGCTAAACAGAACCAGTACAAACTGAAGAGGACCACATTTACACAAATAAAAGTGAACACAGTCAAAAGAAAATCAGTCTATATATCTATCAAAACAAATAAAGGACAGCAAGAACAGATAAGAGGTTCCTTTTAGGAGAAGATTTTGTCAATTACAGAACTAACCAGCCACAGCTGAATCACATCCATGCTTGGATGGAAGATCACTATCACAAATCAAACTCTGTAGAGGAGCCACAAATAACTGTGCTCAATTTATCAGCTATTTTGCATGAGTTGAGCTCCTCCCTCCATTCTCCTCATAGCCCCCAGACAAATTCACTGTTCATGGGGCACAGAGGCTGCAATGTAGTTTTCCCATTGGGTCCCCCATTTTTTTAGCTAACTTTTCAGAAAGAATTAGCTGATGAAATGTATTTATTCCCTTTTTGCTCTGTTTATATGTTTCCAAATACAGATTATAAATTGCAGGTTAAGAGTTCCCATCACATACGTGGGAGTACTTTCTGCTAAACTACTTTACTGCAAAGACAAGACACTGAAGGCATTCTCTTCATAGGTGTTGAGTTTGGAGGTACTTAAAATTACTGGAGTACTCAAAAGTTATGGAGACCCTCTGAGGCAAAAGGAAGTTCCATGCAGACTCATTATTGGGATTGTGAAGCTCTGGAATTACTACAGAGTTCTCCTGAGACCTGTGGTGCTTTTTATTTAACACCTCCCTCTCTGAACCTGATGAAAACATGTGAAATGCATTGACCCATTTTTCATGAAAATATCTGACCACGAAGGCATTTTACATATAATGGAACTGCAGAGATGCAGTCCTTCAGGACACCAATTAAAACCTGTGCAAACCCCTTAATTTTCACACTTTTCAAGAGAGTGGTTTGGTCCTGTCAGTATGGGCCAAAGATGCCACCAGTGCCCATTCTGCTCCTGCAGTTTTTTCTACTGGCTTCTCTGCATTCAGACAGAAGACAGAGACATTTTCTTTCCTGTGAGACCACATGCTCTATCCATGCCACAAACAATATTCACCATATTTAGGATAACACTATACTAAGAAATATTAGATTTTTAGAAAACCTGCCTGGAGGTTGAGGAATGCTGATATGAAAGCATCAGAGGAATTTCCAGAAAGTACTAAGCTGAAATATGTGGGTAGGAGCAGGCAGGTATTTAATCCAGGCTGAAAAGCATTTATACTTGTTAATTAAGCCCATTGAGGGCATGAGTCAGCTTCGTTTTGATCCAATTGTATCCTCCTGGGAATATGAGCGACTTAAAAAATCTGCCTTTCTGAGTCCAGTCACAATTAAAACATAGGGGATAAAGCTGATGATACAGTTAGTCTGACAGATTGAAACAACTTTAGTTAATTATGATCTTAAAATCCCTAGAGAAAATTTCTAAATGTCTTACTCTATGTTTTCCCAGGGAATCCTGGGATGTATTCCTTCATTAATTTTTTTCTTTCTTGTAAAAGGAATTTTTCCCTGCTAGTTCTATTAAATGACCTGTCAGAGGGAATAATGAGATGAGTATTTTGTGACTAGTTTGCTCATTTTGCAGAGTGACCTAAACTATGCTTTGAGTTTTAATTGCATCATCATGAAAAACCTAAAACTCAAATTACTAGGCACTTAAAAAAAAATTAAAAGGTAGAGAGGATAAAAACACCCATATGAACTTAAACTAATCTGTGGACACAACCTTTGAAGGGTTTGGTTGAGAGACGTTGCCACACAAACAATATCTCCAGAAATGTCTCAGCTATGAAGAAAATTAACTCTGTCCTAGACAAACCAGCACAGGAGATAAAGTATTATCCACAACACTGGGTGGTATGCACTGCAGTTAATTCTGGGTAGCTGGCATGTCTTTATCTCTGAAATACTGGTTTAGGTTACATTTCTAAACAATGGAATAAAGAATGGCTTTGAATGACTTTTGATACTTGCTAAAATGGACTAATAAAGCAGGTTATCAAACTCCCACTGCCTTTTCTTCATTGGCTGCAAACAGCAACTTGAGAAGCAGCTGAGATGTCATTCTAGGTGTCTGAAACAGAAAGAAAGGTGTCCAGTGAGGAGTTTTTAAATAAGATTAAGGTCCCCCAGAAGAAATATTACCTACTGCCATCCCCTTATTTTGCTTTCTTTGAGGACTTTTAGAACATGAGCAATAGTCTTGTCATGTCAGAAGGACAAGAGCTAAGATCCCCTGGAAAAAGAAACAGCCTCTCCCAGACTGACACCACTGAGCACATGGTGAAAGTCTGCACCACTGATCCCAGCTCTACTGCTGGCAGCAAAAGCTTTGGTTCTGTGTCTTGCTCTCATCTCTCAGCTGTGCAGCCAGGAAAGCCGTGAAGATTAATTGAGTCAGTCAAATAATGTGTTACCAGTTTGCTGTTTAATTGACTTGATCCCATTCTCAGCACTGTGAAAATTCAGATGTGTACATTCTATCTATTGCCAGGTACAGCTTTTTTTTTTTTTTTTTTTTTTTTTTAACCTCATAGAAAATACAGGATTTGTTCAATATCCAGCCAGTTTCCAGTATTTACCATGGATCACCCTACCTTTTCTTAGTGTGCTGAGAACCAGGTCCAGAACAGGCAATGTGTTTATGTCTTGGTGCATATACATGAATTTCTGTATTTACTATGTCAATAATGATTCACGAGTGCTCTTAGCAGTGCTCTATGGAGATTCATCACAATATGCCACACAGTAAGGAAATGCTCATTAAAACAGCAAGAGAAAATACTAATCTTGACTCCTAGTGGCAAGAATTTTGGAGAGAATATCATTGTTTTGGCCAAAAACAAATCAGTAGTAAAGACACAATCTGTTCTCATCCTGCAAGCCAGGCAAAATGTAACTGCTGAGTAACTTTATTCTTCAATTTTCAATGACATACAGGACTATTTGGACTATATTAATGTTTTCTATATGTTCTATTTCTATCACCTAAATCCCTAAACTTGGAAATTACCTGTAGCAAATGCATGATCTAAAAATTTATTAGACTTTTGATTTTCCAAACACATGAAGTAAGAAAAAAATAACTTCAGTTTAAATTCAAATTTAGCTTGCATTGTAGAAAAAGATTTACTGCAGAACTGAAGAAAAGGAAAAATAATCCCTTCTGAACTCACACTTTACATCATGCCAATGCATTTCTTTTAGAGATGTTCACCTTCTTTCTGACATTGTGCCAAAGCATCTTCCACACAGGGAGTTTGTTGCGTGGTTTAACAAACCAGTTGGATTTTTTTCCTCAAAATTCAAGGAAATACAGAGATTTGATAATTATCATAGCACAGTTTATGTGAATTATATTGATGTTAGCTACCACTAGAATATATGGAGCTCCTTTCACTGGGATTTGTCTTCATTGAAGGCACAAAGAGAGGAATACCACAATATGGCATTTTCTTGTTCCATATTCCATTGTAAAGAAAATTCTGGCTTTATTTAGGTGCTGTGAGCAAAAGAGATATGGAATAGATTCAGTTAAGTAAATAATTACAACAGCTTGTAAGGGGATTTGTAGAACATGTTCTCCTGGCTGGCTGGCAGAACTGTATGGGAAACTGTGGAAAGAAATTTGCCAAAACCTGAGGTACTTCTAGAAGAACAAGTTGTTCTAAAAACCAAGGTTTGCAGATTTCAGAGGTATAAAGCAGCCTAAAAGTATCCTTCACAAAAATGAAAATTCTTTTAATTTTTTTTTTCTTTTTGTTTTATGGAAATGAGAGCAACTCCATTCTAGTAAGATAAGAATGATTAACCCTTTTTTTGGCAATGAAGACAAAATAGGTGTAAGGAAGGATCAACTTGAATTTGGCTTTCTTAATCCATGTCAAACACTGCCTTCAAAATTTACTGTCTTGACTAATTTGGTTTTACTGGAGACTCTGTAAATAAATATCCGTAGGAAAAGATGCACAATACTCTAGAAATGAAGTCAAACTGACCTAGAAAAAAACTTTGGGGGAAAAAAAAGGTCAGTCTTGACTGTTGATGGATCTCTCTCTTCGTAATTGTTTCTGAGGATCTTATTCATCAGTCTTCTTTGAGAACATTATGGGGGAAAATGGAAGGCACTTCATCACCACAGCCTCCATTCCAGTGCAGATAATCCATTTCATGTGCCATAACAGAATCCTAAAATGGATTACAGCCTAGGAAAATATAGAAGGAAGGAAGGCTAACCTTCAATTACCATGATTAGACTACAAAAGAAAAATAAATCTATTTTTTTAACGTGCTCATATTTAATTTTGTGAATATTTACAAAAACCTAAACCAAAACTGACAAATAAAAAACCTCCTGAGCATAAGTACCTGAGATATTTCATATTTCTTTCTCTCTAGTATCTTGTCCTATAATCCTAAGTCAGAATCACTGGTCATTGACACCACTTTTTGCAAGGAACCAAATATCCAGGAAATGCCAATACTACCTGTTTAGAATAAGAATAATCTGGAAGAAGTCAAATAAGACTAATATGTTCAAAGCTTTTCCATAATTTAAAAACACACTGAATTAGGAGGAGATTTGCCTGCATGTTGGAATATCAGGGTAATGGACTTCTTTTCTCTAAATTCAACCATTTCTGATCACTGACCTGCTGTTACCAGGCTGAGAACTCCCTGGTCATGTGAAAAATGCTGTGCTTTCATGGTCTATGTCACATAAGGGACTCTTGTCCTGCACCAAATTTCTCATATCTCTCATTCTGAGCAGGTGCAATGCTACCAATATAAGGAATTTTATTATGACCCAAGCATATTATTAATTTTTTCATGTTTTCCACAACACCTTTCCCTTACAATTTACCAAGACTTCTCTTTGCTGTGAAATTTCATCACTTGCTAATGGGCTGAAAACTTTTCTAAAGCTGAAAAAAAATACCCAAAATTTAGTCCAGTTTTGTTTTTGCAGGTAAAATAACAAGATTAATATTAAATATTAATTAATATTAACAATATTAATATTAAAATAACTAGATTAACAACAATCATTTACTCTGTGTTTCATGCCTACTCTGTCTTACAATTTTTTTAGCAGATGATCTCTTTTTTTATTGTGAACAATAAGATTCCCCTTTTTTTTCTGCACTCATACAAAGCAAAAAAATCCACTAAAGTCAATGTCTGTAAAATGGCAGATGGTAACAATCAAATGTGAAAAAACATCTTCTTCTCTTTGCAAGAACATTTAGTACATGGCAGGTACTTCCCAAACATCCAAAAAGGAAAATTTAATTTGCTAATTTCCTGCTGGTGGCAGGGTATTTCTACCTGTACAAATAGGACAGGTTATACATTTCACAAGGAGAGGTTCAGAACTATGTCAGCAATTCAGTTTATCAGAATTTGTTCCTCTGTTATGCTTTAGAATTAAAACAGGGATTCCCCATGGCAGGGGATTTTCAGTAAGTTGGTCTTAAAGGTCCCTTCCAACTCTACACATTCTATGATTCTGTGTTTAGAATAGCACTAAAACAGGCAAAAGCTGGAAAAGGTGAGCTAACAGGTAATGCTTCAGTCCATTTTGGGTGAGGTTGTAGCCAGTGAGAGAAGTGAATCCTTCTGAGAATTTTAGTACAGATCAAGACTCAGGGGCAATCAAGACTCAGAGAAGGTGTTTGGCAGTGGTGAAAAGATAAGAAAGACCAGTGAAACTACTGATAAGCAGAGGGAAACAATGCTGTATGAAACCCCAGATGTGGCCCGTGGACCATAAAATTTCTCCAGACTTTGCATATGTACACTCAATTCCAAGATCTCAGAGTTTCCTGTGTGAAATGGGGTGATTCACATAATCTATCTGTATCTAGGTTTTGCATCTGTAAAATGAAAAAAGGAGGGATGAGAGCCAAAACAATTTAGGTCATATGAAAGCATAAATTGTATTTTGCAAGGCGTATGTGGTAATCTTAGTAATCCTTCTAATCTACTCAGTGGCTTTGGCTGAAATGCTCTCCTTAGTGTTGCACCACGTACTTTAAAACAGTTGTGAACAGCTGGAAGGAGGCCAGAGAAGAGAAGCAAAAATGATCCTAGGGATCTAGAAAATAGCAGTCACAGGATGCTGAAGAAAATGGAATTTTTAGAGCTTGGGAAAAGAGGGAATACAAAACCCAAGGGCAACAAGTTAACTGTAAGAATTTATAAAGGCAACTGCAGGTGAAAAAAAAAAGGAAAAGAAGAATAAATAAAGTATTCTCCTTACAGTAGTGGATATCAAAAGAAGGAGATCTGGAAATTTCGATAAATTTTTTTTAATACAGTTACTGAAGCACAAGGAAATGCTGTATGAGTAAACTGCAAAATCTGCATTTAAGGATGCTGTTATCTAACAGCTGGACAGACATTGGCCAGGAATGATATGTTTGGGGACCTGTCAGGACATTAGTTTCAGCAAAGTTAAATATTTATATATTAAAAAAAATAAAGTTGCAGATCATCATCAAGCATTCATGATCCCAGTGTTTCATGCCAACACGATGTCTGCAGTAAGTTTGGGAAATGTCAGTCTGCTGAAGTTTCACAGACTAAAAGACAAAGGTATGCTTCACTTCATTTCATTTCCACTTACTTCACCAAAGGAAATTAATCTATTTTTTGCTACAGAACCACTTCCTTCTTTAATATGTTTTGAATGCATAGCCATTAGTGAAGGAGATGCTTCATTAAAATCTGCCTGTTTTGTTTTAGAGTAAAACTCATAAAATTTGCAAGATTTCATTTAATCAGTTAAGTTGGAAATTAACGTCAGCACTACTTTCATTCCTCTTGTTATTAAGGGAATTGGACTGTTTGTAATTTCTTTACTATTTGAATTTAATCTGGAGACATCTTCAAAAAAAATAAAATCAGTATTTTCAATAAAGGACAGAGATTTGAATTTCAGAGATGAATCTTGCAAATAGCAGGCCATTATGGTCAAGACACTATTTCCTTTGAGAGACTAGTCTACACAGGGATTTAAATTATAAATCATGGATTGCACAGTAGAAAAAAACAAATTCTGATAAATTGGATTGCTAACAAACTTTTAAACCCCTTTTTTGTTTGTGAAAGGTGTAAGTACTCAATCATATCCTATTTGTACAAGTAGAAATCAGAATATCTGCGAAAAGAAACACAAAGTCAACAGGACCTTGAGAAGGTCCAGGCAGAATAATCTTTCAGAAATAGCTGCTCTTCACTTTGAGGCAGCTCTGTGCTCAGTCTAGCTCTGACTAGTTTTCTTTATTTCAGTGCTGAGAAGTGTTTTTTTCTGTGCAGTCAGCCACTGTCAGTAGAGGCAGTGAATGTTCCCTGGGCTGAGGGTGATGTGCCAGGTGCATTCAAGGAGGAACTCCCTTCCTTCCTGAGGGATCCATCATTGCCTTAGGTATGACTGATATTGACTTTTATTTCTAAAATTATATTACCAAAAATTATATTAGGAAAATTTTTCTGTTTCTCTATTTCTTTTATTCCATTTAATCTGATTTCAGACTGCATAATAGTTGCAATAAAGAGGGTATTCAAGACCTAGAAAAAGACCTAGAACAGTTCTTGTTTTTCTGTCTTCCGCTCCATCATGGAACAGAGAGGGTCACATGGGACCTCTTCTTCCAAATCACAAAAACTTAAGGGAAAACAGAATCAGTCACAGAATATCCTGAGTTGAAAGGGACACATAAGGATCATCCAGTCCAAATCCTGCCTCTACACAGAACCAGCCCCATAAATCCCCCCCTGATCCTGAGAGCATTGTCCAAATACCCCCTGAGCTCTGCCAGGCTGGGGCTGTGATCACTGCCCTGGGGAGCCTGTTCAGGGCCCAGCCACCCTCTGGGGGAAGAACCTTTTCCTGATAAACAACCATTGCAAAGAAAAATCATCTCTAAGACTCCAGAACAGTGGTAAAAGCTGAACCACAGCTAAAGCTAAGACCTTTCAGCAGTCTCAGGATTCTGAGCAGTTTTTCCTAGAGTCTGTAGATGTTTCTTTGCTGTTTGGCAAGGAGCTGTCTGGGTTGCCTGGTTCTGATGCCAGGAGACATGGCTGAGCTGATGTCCACTTAGCTAAAACCTCTTTCCCTCTCTGAAAAAAAGAAAACCAAATCCCTTCAGGGAAATGTTTTCATGTTCCACACAGGAATTTTGTTCCATACCAAGCATTTCCAAAAATATAATTGTTGTCTTGGACCAAAATTTTGCCCCTGGATGTGGACAAACCCTTATCCAGGCCCTGTTTATCTCACAAATTTTCTGTCCTGAGCTTGTTTGGGTTAGTCCTTTCTTGAAACATGTCTTATTATTTAGATGATGATCACTTGTAACAGCATTTTTTATACACTGGCACAGTAAATAATAACAATTTGGAATGTAACAATGAGTTATACTGCCCATAATTGGCAAATTACATTCATTCAGATATCTGCATGATGTCCAGCTTTGTCAGAGCTGAAGATCAGATGGCCTGACATCTGTTAGAAGCCAGGTTATACAGGAGAACTTCTTGGGACACTTAAGGTAAGGATTTGGTCATATGGAGGGTTTCAGTGAAACACAGAGAAAGGAACTGAAATGTAAACAGTTATAGGGGTGCCTGCACTGGTTATCAATAAAACATCTTAGGATTCCTCTTAAAAAGTGGTTACCCATTTATACATACATTGTCCTCTGGGTTAGAATGACAAATATGATCTTATATTTATTTGGTGTTCCTGTGTGTACTTCCTAAGTACATTTGAATATGAGACTTCTATGAAATGTCTGGCTGTCCAAGACCTGGATAAACTACATAAACCATTACACATTTCAAAAGCAACTTGTCTGACCACAGAACCTCAGCCATGTCTGCTGCCACTGGCCTTGCTCATGGGATTCATCTATTTTCTTCTGTGCTTTTAATTTTTAACAGATTTTGGACAGAAATAGATCACTATTTCTGGCTTGTTTACACTCAGATTAAGTATTTTAATTGGGGTACCTTTGAAAGAGAATATGCTGTTGTCTGAAATGGCCCTTGGGCTTTTTGAGTAAAACACTCCTATAGACAAATCACAGCCAGGATTGCTTCATCAACCAGACAGATTTTCCCTGATGTGTGTGAGGTGTGACCAACAGGTTAGCTGGGCACTTAGAGTTTAATTTTCCTATTCATAGACAAACAAGAGAAACCCGTTATTTAGCCTTTAAATAACTAAAATTGCTATTTAGTATAGAAAAGGCTGCTGTTGCAAAACAGAGGTTTAAAATATAAATTTTACTCGACCTTTCAGCAATGTATCATCTAACCAGAGAAAAATGAAGTCCCATGCATTAACTTATGTGGTATTGCACAGAAAGTATGGAATGGTTTATTTTTTTCCTACCTGCATTTTTCAGCATTATTTGTTATTCATAGCAATAGAGAATCATGAAATTAATATGCAAATAGACTTTAATAATATAGGAAATATATTTTCTTAATATAAATATATTTCCTATATTATTAGAAGAAACTAAGTGAGTTCCTTCTCACTGTCTAACATAGAATCTCTTCCGTAAATCCCATGAGTGGCTGCCTTTTATTTCTTTTGAATACCATGCTCTTCCAAGTGTCTTTGCAGTCCCTCAGCTGTCTAGACCACACCAATGGTAACAATGAATTACTATTCAATAAGTTATCATGCCTCAGCTGAGCTATGGCAACCTGCTCTGACGGTGCTCTGGCATCCTGTAAAAAGAAATAATGTATATTATCTCCTATATGTCATGGCCTAAGAATATATGTACACACAATCATTTATCACAGCCCTGCTGATGAATGGTAACTCATTAAATAGCTGTAATTCGAGTGGTATCTCATTAAATAGCTGTAACTCTAAGTCTACTTTCTATCTCATTTTTATGTTTGTGAAATAAGCATTTTGTGTCTTGTGATTAATAGGATGGTAACTCACCAGCATGGGACCTCTCAGGTACACAATGGGATTTGTGTTACAGGTTCTGTGTTGCAAGGATGAACCTTCCCCCAAAAAAAAAACCTCAGGGGGATTTTTGCTTCATAAATCTAAAATAAATTGAACTAAGTTTTACCATAAACCATTAAGTCTTGATCAAAGACGTGGGGACTGTAAGAAGGAGCGTAGATGGAGGGAAGAGGGACAGATGAAAACATGACAGTTCAAAAAGTTCCAAATCAATTGGTGACTTTATTATATGGTATTCAAAGATAAGAGAATTTGCTGACCTGAAAATGGATGTAAAAGTGAAGATTCATAATCCACAATTCCACAAAGAAAGAAATTTCTTTTTTGTCTTAACAACTTAATTTGTAACCATGCATGCGGTTATAACATGAATGTGTGTATACACATAAATAAGAGAAACAGATTCAGAGGATGTGATCCATATCCCTGTCAGAAAACCACAAACAAGCCACCAAAAAAACCCAACATGAAACCCACAAAAAACCAAACTAATAAACAAAGAACTCTTAAACAAACTAATAAAAAACCAACAAATAACAACAACCAAACAAAAAACCCCACACAAAATAAAACAAAACAAAACAAAACCCCAAGCAACTATGGAGTTATTCTTCAAATATGTGAACAAGTTTGACTTTGAGGTAAAACATAAAGTAAAGGGTATTGCTGAAGGAATGATACCCAATAAGGTTCTTTCTTTTTAACAAAGGCATGAGTCTGCACTGCTGTCACTTATTCTTAGCCTCTTTATTTGCTTAGTACAAGGCAATTTGCATTAAGAGCCTATTTTTCCCTCTTTTGTGTTTGATTTTCAAATGAATTTATGTTCACCGTGGGAGGCATGAGAAGCCATCAATTTTACCACAGAGAATAGCAAGGTACTGGCAAATTTTTTACTTTTTGGTTCCCTACTGATCTGCCAGAAGTAAAAAGATCCTTTAGTACCGTGCACGTTCAGTTCCCATCACCTGGGGCCCCAATGGGGCAGGTCAGTAAAATGTCAGCAGGGCTGCCAGTTAATGCTGAACATGATGCTGACTTTTTTTGGGGGGTGTTGTGGACCTTTTGCTGTCAGGTTTAATTCTCAAGTCAAAAGCCCCACTGCTGCCATGCTCTTTGCAGGCTGTCTCACTGATCTGTCTCTGGCTGACCTGCTGTCTTCCCCTGGTTTCTTGCTGTTTCTGTCTCTTGTGATACCAGTGATGCTATATGCATAAAAAGTGCTGAACTTATTGTAGGATTTCTTTTTAGCAAAAAAACCCCATAACATCCATTATTACAAATTGGTTTTACCTCAGTAGAATGAGCTATAAGAATGAGGCTTTGCTTAACCCTTCTGTTTGTGCTGTCACCAGGCTGTATTTGTGCTGCTCCCACTGACAGCAGGTGAGGTTTGTTCACAATCTCAACAAAGGCCTCTCTGTCAGGTGGCTTTGGCAACAGTGAACATACCTGATTTCCTTCCTCACCTCTATATAGATGTGATTTTCTAATAGTTTTTAGCAAGTTTTAGCTCATGAAGGTGACCTAGTATAATGGAATACACACCTGCAGAGACTGGGACACTTACTACTTGTTTTTTTAACACTGGTGCATCCACAGATTTTGTAGCTTGCTAGCATTCCATGGTGCAACACACAGCCTTCCCTTACCACACTCCAACACACTCAGAATTTCCTGCAGATCAGATGCCAGCTCAGATTGGGCAGACAGGTTATGGGCGTGTGGGGATGTCAAATGCACCTGGGATTGTTGTCTCACTGTAAGGCATGTAAATAAACCCTCTTCCTCCTCCCAAACTGCCAATTTCCACACAAACTATGGACCAACAAAGTGCCAGAGATGAGCAATTAAAGAATATCTACAGTCATGTTCCAATGTCAGGAAAATTCCCAAGCATTCCTTAATTCATTTTTATAAGTGTTAATAAAGCATCTACCAGCCATACGGGATTCCAAAGTTTTGATAATAAAGTGATTTGCATAAAATAATATATCCAAGTGCTCGTAAGTAGATTTGGGATCTAAGCTTTTTCTCATCACAGCCTCTGACTACTGAGTTATTCAGCAAATGGGGGCTGCCTGTAGCTGTCTTCAAATAGTTGATTTTCCTAAATTAAAGGCTGTGGATCCCAGTTAAAGGGCAGCAGCTTCTTCCAGCCCAGAAAAAGGCCAGCCTAGGACACAAACTCCAGCACTGTTCCAGCCACTTGATTGGGGCATTTTCCTAAAGGCTTTGTGCCTGAAAATTCTTCCCACAGCCATGGGGGCCATGCAGCCAATGCAGGACACAAATCTCCACCCAGAACCAGTGTGGGAACTCTGGATGCTGAGATTTTTGGACTCTCTGTGCTGGCAGGTACAGAACTTTAGAGAAGCACTGCATTTGACCTCGGGCCTTAAAACAGGCTTCCAAAAATGAGTGATAGTACTGGAATCATGGGGAGGTAGTTTGGATAGCACTGTGTGATCCCACAGGGTGAAAACTTGGATTTGGGATTTTAGCGTATGGCGATATATGGGAGCCAAGATGGAGAATTCTGGGTGTGGATTAGTTGTCTTTTTTGCACCTTCTTCTTCCTTCTTCTTCATGAATCTGAGTTTTCTGTAATTGGGTGAAAGAGGTTCCCATTGCGGGTTTTGGGTGATCACAATTGGCTAAGAAGCATAAATATAGATGTCAACTTTTTATTGAATAATTGGGACTTAAATAGCCTTGAACAGACACCATTTTAGCTCACTTTCTCGACTTGTTAGAGAGAGCTCACATCTTGTGAGTTTGTAATAGATAAGGATAATAAACTTCAGAGTGAGACTTCAAAAACAACAGCTCCTGAATTTTATTCACCCTGACCTTGGAGCAGGAAAGAGCCAGGAATTCCAACAAACCAGGATGCCCCATTGCCTACTGGAAGGGAGCCCCAGGTGACCATTTTCCTCAGCTGAATATTTAAACTTAGGTGAAAGGATTCTTTCTTCTATGGGTCAGGGTCATGGGAACAAGCAACACTTGCCTGTACAAATTCAAACAAATCAGCATCAAAGTTGTTTATTGATTGCTTAACAACACATAACTAAAAGGCAATAAGTAAATCCTGCATCTCGCATAAATATCAACGATACAGAAGATAAAACACAAACCTAGTCCAATTCCAACAGAATATTGATGGATCTCTATAAATTTCTAAACAGTGAGAAGGTCCTCTGAGATCACATCTGTACAATAAACAGAAAAATAGATGCTGTAGGTCAAGATTCTCATTTGGGATCTTGGTCTTCTATTGTTTAAATACTTGGGCCATGACAGAATGAGAAGAAGTTAGTCTCAACTATTTTCAGTGAAAAAAACTGAATGAAGAAAATCAAGTTCTTTGACAATCCTATTGATATTTTTTCCCTGTATCGTAAAGGATTATTTCTTTAGTTTCTTCTGAGCAAAATGTAAAAATTGCTATGTAAAGAGATTCCATTTTAGATCCACACTTCATTATTTGTGCAATTTCCAGACAATGCTTGCTGTGGATAATTAGGTGGTCTTCTTATATTATTTTAAGAAAAGCAATTAGTACTTCCAGTTCTTATTTTAAATTAAATGTGACATGTATGCATGTGGTTATACACAAATGTGCGTGTGTATACATAAATAGGAGAATCCCATTCAGAGGATGTGATCAATTTCCCTGACAAAAAATCACAAACAAATCAAAGAACTCAAACAACAACAAAAAAAAAACAACAACAACAAAAAAAAAAAAAAAAAACAACAAAAACAAAAAAACCAAAAAAAACCCCACAAAACCCACAAAAAACCCAAACAAGCTACTAAACAAAACAAAAAATACCCCAAGTAAACTAATAATAAAACCGACAAACAGCAACAGGAAGCGCACAACACACACACACACCCTCCCAACAAAGCAAAACAAAAATAAACCCCCAAACTATGGAGTCTTTCTCCAAATATGAGAACAAGTGTGAATTTGAGGAACAACATAAAGTGGATGGCTCTGCTGGAGGAAAAGAAGTAAGTAATAAACAGGTAGAAACAGAATATCAGAAGTAACTACTAGACAACAGTCCTATCTTCTTTCTAGTGCCCAAAGTCCCTGTCAGTTTAAATGAGAACAAATGAAACAAGTACAAACCCTAAACAACTTCACCCTGTTCTAGCTCCTCAGGCAAAACCAGAAAAACGTCAGGACCAAAGAAGGAGATGAACCCATACTCATGAGCAGGTTTTCAAGTCAGAAAAGGATCCCTTTGTGGTTGAAAAATCTCACATGCTTCAAACTTGAGAGCTTTGAGTTTGTTGTTTCTGTATCCAAGATGCTTTAAACACACAAAAAACCCCAAGCTTTGTTTGTCCTGACTTTATTTCTGTTTGAAACTGGAGATGAAAGCAGTTTCATTAATCTAAATGGTCAGGTTTTGCTGGCTTTGTTGTTTGTTTACCAGAACCAAGGGTAGTGATCCATTGTTTGAGACTAAGATTTATCTCCAAGCCTCTAATAAATAAGATTTTTCTACCTCTAATACCCAAAACCCTAAGGGGAGATTTTTTTTATTACAATTATTATTATGCATGCCTCAGATGAGAAACCAGCTAAGTGGGTACTCTCCAGAGGCCAAAACATGCTGAAGTTAAGAGTGAAATCTTTGGTGCTCTGGGCTACAAACTCAGCCCCTTTTTCACATCTTGCAGCACAGAGTGCACATCACCACTGTGCTCCCCTTTCACCAGTGGATACAATGGGAGATAATTCACCATAAAACAGGTACAGTGTTGAATTTGGAATAGCATGCAAATTTACTGTATTATTTGGGGTATATTTAAGTAGCCTCTCATTCCCTCTAAAACCAGTGCCTAGTTAAAGACATCCATTAAGGAAGGCAGCCTGAAAGTTCTCAGTTTTGGGTAGATTTTTCCTGTGAGAGTTAAGCAGGAAGGAGAAGAAACCTCCCCTGCCTCCTGCTTTTTTTGCTTGTACAAGATGCATTTGAGAGGCAATGGAAAATTTTGTGTCTAACACAAATGCTTGGGTGTTAGAGCTTAATTATAAGTTTTAAATATTGTTATTCACTCATTAATTGTATCCCAAGATACCAAGTGAGCTTTTGATTTAGGTGAACATATAGCGGCAGCTTAGGCCAGACAATTACTGTATTTTTTGTTTTCCAAAATTTACTGGTACAGAGAGATTCTTTTCCATTTCCAGAAATAGCAACCATTCCCAAAACCAACACAGGCTGTTCACCAGTGCACCCTGCACTCCTGCCTGCAGGCTGGGAAGGTTGGCAAACACTGGACATGCACAGGAATCCTGTGAGGAGGAATTTGCCAGTCCTTCAGCCTTGCCAGATGGAAACCCAACTGCAACAGCAAATGCCTTACAGCAAAAGGAATCACAGCCAACATTTCCCTACAGAACTCCCTCTTCATTCGTCTGAGTCACAGAAAAACCTGAATTTTCATGTGGCTAAAAGCCATTTATTTGCTGGGGTTTACAAGGCCTACCACTACCATATCACTCAGGGATGGGGAGAAGTCTGCACTGAGATTGAAAACTACAGAGGCAGCTTAGATGATGTCTTGGGTTGCAATGGAAGATGGAACCAAAAGTAGAGTTTATTGATTTGGATATGATGCAGATAGTACTCTACTTCATATATACATATATATAGATATAGATATAGATAAATTACATGTTTTTGGTTACATCTTCCATTGCAACCCAAGACTGATGGGAGCTGGAGAGTGATGATGCACATCTCAGAACCTGCTGCTGGAGGGTGGCTGGAGGATTATTATTTCAGGCAAGAGATCAGTAAAATATTTGAGATGCTTTGCCTGGTGGTAACAGTAATTACACCCACAGGACTGGAGTGACTCATTCCCATGGCAGCCAGCCAGACCCTCTAAAGGCTGCAGGGAATCTAAAGGTCACCCAATTTTTAATTAATTAGTTTATGAGGGCTGACACTTTTTTGTGGCCTCCCTGAACTGTCAGGAGGGTTTACTTTCCTGGTTTTGTCATCTTTGTTTTTATTGTGGGGTTTTGGTTTATTTTGATTTGGTGGCTTGTTGGAGGTTTTTCGGTTTGACTGGTTTGTTTTTGTTTGTTTTTTTTTTTAATCCAGATGCACCCTTCCTCTGTATTGTACCTAGGTTTCCCTTTCAATAAGAATAAAAAAGCTATATTTGAGTGTCCTTATCTAGCTACAGATGCACTTTATCTTCCATTCCCAGAAGCCCTAAATAGTGGTATTGATTTAAAAATTTCTTTCTGATACATCTTGATAAGTCCAGGTACTTGCCTATTTCTTGACAAGGTGATTCTAGATGTTCCACACATGTGGGGGATATCATTCTGCTTGTGTTCATGGATTATTCAGAAAAGAGAAGTGATCACTGTTTTGCATTGCTTTTGGATGGGAATCTGAAGAAACTAAATGACTTTACTAAGGGGTGAGGAAGGGGGCAATTCCCATATGAAAATCATGATTTCTGTCTAAATGACACTACACTGTGTGACACCTATATCACCAGCAAAGAAAATAAATTATGATAAAAACACTTCACTTTTGCATTACTGAAGGTGGATGTGAAAGCCATGTAAAATAGGCCAAGCAAGCAAATAGATTTGAATCCTGGCTCCATAGAACCCCAGAGATATTTAAAAGAAGTATGGATGTGGCACCTGGGGACATGGTTTAATGGTGACCTCTGCAGTGCTGGGGGAATGGTTGGGCTTGGTCACCTTGGAAGGCTTTTCCAACCTAAATGTTTCTATAATTTTATAGAACAATAGAAAACATTGCTGAGAGATTATAATCCAGCAGTAAGAAACACTGCTGCTCAGCTCTAACTAAAGGCTACTGGTTACTGCACCTGAAATTGGGATGAAATTAATTGTTGCAGAAAGAAACTTGCTAAATATTGGTCATTTTTATTTTGTTTTGTTTGATAGCAGTCAGCTCTTAATTATTTTTCTGAAAAGAAGCAGTGTGAAAAGGCTACTACTTTAATTCTGTTGGTCCAAAGTCTGACATATATGCTCATACTTTAATGAGGGGGATATTCTCCCCTCAAAAATCACTATGGCAAAGCCAATGTTCGTGCAGCTCCCTTCAGTCAAAGCCAGCATTAGTGCAGTGCATTCAGAGTCAATGTTAATACAGTTCCCTTCATTTCAGAGTCAAAAAATGCAACACTCATAAGATGAACGTGTCCTTCCCTGCACTTGTCGAACCACTAAAAGGAGGCCTCTCATCAGAAGGCTTCTCACTGACGACCCTCTCTCCTGAGAACTCGCCTCTTCATCAAACCTCCCTCAGAGAGCCAACATCCAGTCCAATTGAAATAAAAGCTCTTGCTTCCCCTTCACTCACTAATCTGTTATGGCACTAAGAGGATTTAAGAAGGTGTGAAGTAAGTGAGTTTTTATACTCTCACTGGAACAGCTCGAGCTGATTTCTAAATGTAATGTGATCATTGTTTTTAGTACTTCAGGGAAATGTTAAGAAGGGAGTTCTTCACTAATTTTAATCTAATAATAATAGAAATAATAACCAAGAATCAATATTGTTCTTACTAAATTAACCTTCATTGGCTACTGTTGTACTTCCCTGATATTTGACTGTGCAAACGGTTTCAAATCTTTCTTTTATTTAGGGAGAAGCCTTTGCTTCTCTTTTTACTCATGGCTATTGACCTAGCCCCTGAATAAAATCATTCCACTTCCAATGTTATGACACAACATCTAAGAAAGGGGGAAAAAGGGTGAAAAAATAAATTACAGGGTTTTTGGTTCTAAAGCAAAATATTTAATTAATGCTTTCCCCTCTCTGTAGAGGATGCTGCACCATTGAGATCAGTTAAGGGGAATTTCTGAAGGATATTACAGCTGCAGTTGCCCTATCAAAATAAAGGCTGATACCACTGACATTCTGAGTGTACATTTGTCACTGTGCAGCCACATGCTAAAATAGCTTTTTAAAGCCTTTTAGATTGCATAAATGTCTCTAACTATTATGATAAGGAGTTCTGCCTTCTCCAGATTAGCTCCAAATAAAAATAATTTAATTTTTTTGCACATCTCTGAGGGCGAAGTTAATCTGTTAACCTCCAAGCAGCTTTTTTCTCGTGTTAAGTCCATTTTCTGTTTTCTCTGTGACAAGCATGAGAACAGCCTGTTTCAGGTATTTTTGGTCTTCACCTCTGCATTGAAGGCAGGAAGTCAAATGTAAGTACCAACAGAGAGAAAGGCCACACTCCAGGGGTCACAGTGATAAGGTTTTCCTATAGAGAAAGCAAACAGGTAGATAATTACCTGTAAATTCTCAAGTAGCTCAAATGTATTCTGAACAGGGAAGTATTTCTTCAGGAAGCAATCTCAGCATGGCTTTACTGTTGTAATAAGCACACTGTACAATATACACAGTACAATGAGAGAGAAAAACAAAGTGATTGAATACAATCTTTTAAATTCAAAAGAAAAGGATTTGTTTCTGCATGTGGTCCACTTGTAATACCAGCAATTCTGCTTGGCTCTTACAGAGGTTTTTTCATCAAAATGTCTCAAAGAATATTATAAAAAGGTGTGATATCCCTTTCTGTAAAATTGAAATAGGACTTATACCAGGGTACTCATCAGTCACTTTGATCAGGCAATAATAAAAACCACTTCCTGGTAATTGTCAGTGTTCTTGCCATTTGCCGAAGCTGCTTCTCTCTATTACCTACTCAGAAACCATCCAGGAACTACTTCATTGAAATAACTGTAATTATACCTCTGAAACACTGTGTGTGCAGAACTCAGGGCCTCCTGTCCTTAAAAGCAGAAGCCTTGTGCTGTGCACACCCACGTGGCTCAAAGAACAAAGGGACTGAGGGCATCCCAACAAGGCTTCCTAGAGTTTCCCCTAAATAATGACTAGGAAGTATAGATTAGGGTCCATACTTGAAAAGGGGAGGTTGATTCTACCCTATAAACCAAATATCTCCATAATTTATGCCCTATGCTGTTTAGTTAACTGCACTTAAAGCAAACTATTTACTCCACTGTAAGAGAATTTGACTGCTGAAAGATCAAAAAAAGCAAACTGTATTTTTTCTGTGAAGTTAAATATCCACAGTATTGCTTAACTGGATCACTCAATTCTTCTTAAAACTAAAACACACATTGAGAGCAAAGCCAATCAATTAGAGATACCAACCAGAAAACCTTTCTAATCAGAAGTGAAGTCTTGCATTTCTCTCTCAGCATTTAGGAGATTGCTCTGCAACCCTCTCACTTAAATTGTATTCATCTCCTCTCATTTCTGATGAGTTTATGTATGCAACAAGAAGGGAACAGATGATGTGGGATGTGCAGGGCTTTCAGAATGAATGGTTCAGAATTTCTGCTGCATGGAAATCAGGTAGAAGCATTTTCTCCAGAGAGGTCAGGAAATCTGCACTATGGGATGAAAGGGGAGGTGGATTTTATTTCATGATACAAATTCATGGCAATCTTCCTCATCCGATTTCATAATCTTCTTAAAGAAAAAAAAAAAAAGTAAAAAGCAAAAAAAGATAGTCAGAACTGTAATATGCCATTAAAAACAACAAAAAATTTCAAAATGTATTTTGTTTGCCTGGTGTATAAAATGTGAGTTCTTATACCTGACCTCTTATCACTTGGCTAAACTACACTATCAGTTTCTCTCAGCAGGTATCAGGTCTGTGTGTGTGTTTGCAAGGTTTTTTATTCACTTATGGTGCTCTGGAAATAACAGGCCTTCGTGGAAGTACTTCACAGAACAGCAGGATACCCCTCAATATAACTAACAGAAATTCATGCTGGTTTCTGTGTTGTTTCTAGGAAATAAACACACATGATAATGTAAACTGCCTCAAAAAGTGCATTTCAGGGGAATGGCTGCTACCTGCAGTGCAAAAACTGTGTTACTTTGCTGGCACTACAGAAAAATGCATTCAGTGTTTTCGGGTGAGCCCAGATGAAAGAGTTGAACTTCTTTGTTTATTCAAAACTGCACTGCAGAGAGTTGTTAGGTTCAGAAAAGGCAAAGCAGCCATTTTTCCAGGTAAGTAGGAGTTTGAGGACTGTCGTGGCTGCAGGAAGCACTGGAGAGATGCAATCCATGGGAAGTGGGGAGAGTTCCTTGCTCTTGAAAGGAAACCAAACAGCACCTGCTGGAAAATGCCTTCATGACAGTGGGAAGGGAGATATGTGTCAACCCCTAAATTTCACTGAAATGCTGTTTAGAAGTTTAAAAATACTGTTTTGGTCACAGCTTCTCCGTTGCCTGCAAAAGGATAATAAACATGTCCAGGTTGTTCACAGAAGAGTGTATTTATATGCAAGCAATAAGGGTAAGAACATTCTGCTTGGATGAGGGAGTTTAGGTTTCAGATCTAACAGCCAGTTGTGGGGTCTGTAAAAGACATTTCCCTCACAACCCCCAAAAATTACTGTAGTCACAGTGATTGGTGAAGAATTCATTGATTTTATGTGGTTTTAATGATTTAAGAGATCAGTTCCTTTAGACATTTTTTTCATTGAATTCCAGATGGTAAATTTCAAATGTTTTGTACAAAATAAATATTTTCACCCCTGAAACTGTGGATGTTTACAGATTGTAACACTTGGTCAGAGATTTCTCCTTGAACTGTAGCCTGGAAAAAGGTTTCTGAGCTATATTGGCAGAGTGTAAAATGATTTCACCAACTCACTGTGTGTTGTCCATTAGTTCTTCCACTTATAAACCTGTCAGCAAGGGAGAGACACATGGATTGTTCCTTATTCTCAATCATCTCCTCCAGAGGCTGGTGACTGGGGCATAATCTTGTTTTATCTTAATATTCAGGTCTACAACCTGTTTAATGACTTAGAGATAGACAAAGACAAACAAAACTTCATTTATTTGAGGAAAATAATTATAATTTGATTTAACATTACAAGCTTTATTATTTGACACAAGTCTTAGAATTTCCATCCTTAAAGTTCAGCAAAAGACCATAAACTTTCAGATTAGTTGCTAAATGCAAGGCATATAGTCCAAGCCAGCATGTAACCTATAGCTTATACAAATATCAACACTGTATGATCCTATGGAACAATTCTCATGTTTTCCCCAGTTACAAAAAAAAAAAAAAACACCAAGGAAAGAAAATAATATTTCAGTCTGTTCCATATGAGTGTCAATAATTTAAATCTAATTTTCAGTCTATTTACCAAAATTACTTATGGCTGACCAGAGGTATATTAAGCCATCCATCTCCAAGGAGATGCAGTTCAGTTTCTGCACATCCCAGAGCTTCTACCTGGCACTATTGATTATCCCTCAGGAAATTCAAGCACAGCAGCTTTCCTCCCCTGTATCTGTGCATTGATCCCTCTTGGCTGGCTGCAGCCACAAGCTCAGAATGCACCTGTGAGCAACAAGCAGAGAGTGAAATTCTTCCTCTCTGACAGAGAACCTGTGTTTCTCTGGAGCGGCTTGGGAGGGTTTTTCTGTTTTGTCAGGAAATAAACCTGTGCCCAGGTAACAACACAGCCCTGGTTTAACTGTGTGGCTCCAGCTACAACACATGGTGCAGGCAGGTGATGATGGGAGAGCAGGGTGTCAGCCCTCTACACTCCTCTGCCTCCCCTGACTAAATCCAGGTATTTTTAGACAGTGCCAGGATATTTGCATAAGTCTGATAGTGAACAGGAAGGCAGCTCTGGCTCCAGAGAGTTGGCAGGCTGCTCTGCCTTTGGCTCAGGCCATTTAGGAGTCAGGCAGCTGAGATACCAGCTGTGTCTTCTCTGTGCACCTTCTGTAGATTCTGCTAGAGTGACTTGGAAAAAGAAAGTCTGAAGATGATAAATAGGGATGATATTGTTGCCAAGAGCTGGTTAAAGGGAGCATCTGTTGTGAGGGACAAAAGCTGTGAAGGAGAGAACTTGTAATGATGGTCTTTAATTCAATACCTGGAGATGTTAGTGAGCCTAATACAACTTTTGTGAGGGAGGACTGACCCAGAGTCCTTGGGATCATTTTAATTCCCACTTCACTGAGCACTCTAATGCTTACAGCACTTATTGGTGACCATGGGCAGAAACAGGCTGAGGTCTCAATCCCTGCTAACAGGAGATGCATTTTACATGAAAATACAACTGGGAACAATCACATAGAGAGCCTTTGGAAGTGGAGCTGAAGCCTCCCTGTCCTCCCAGAGGACATCCCCAGCTTTTCTGTTGGAGTTGCCATTGTTTTCATGTTCTCTTTCCAGTCCAGTGGATTCTGAATTCTTTCTCTGTGTGCTGCAAGGTTTTTCATCTGGCACTGCTGAGGCGTCCTGCCCCCCCTCCAAGCAGCCTTGAATCTGTTGGCTGACCTACTTGCCAAAACCACAAGGAGTGGGGATTTGAGTCCTGTTAAGCAGAGACAACTGAGCTCAGATCTTCCAAACTTCTGCTGGCTGCTGATCTGCTGCCACATCCCCGTTGTGCCAGTGAGTTTGCCCTGGAAAAGCAGCCACTGCTACATTTTCTGGGGCACACAGGAACCAATCAACATGTTTTGTCCATGCACTTGCAAGAGTTGTGATATGGGGTTCCTTGGGCTACTCAGAAATTAGAAATCTTCCTTTGAAAACTCTGCATGGGCTTAGGCAATGCAAAATGTGCTGGAACATAGGATGAGATAAACTTGTAATGTTCAAGACTGAAAATTTGGAATTATGCGTCAAAGACCAGTCCAAATCTCATTTACTGGGTTGAGGTCATTTGAGTCTTGTGTCAGATGTCATACTCAGTGTGTCACAGGGAAAAATTAATCTCAGAGCTAACTGAACCAATCTCAGATGCCTTCTCTGGTGTTTTGTTGTGGTTTTCTCTGCTTCTATTTTTCTTGGGCTTAACATTATTGAAGATAATTGGCCACTTATTGAAGGCAATATAGTAGAAGATAGATAATATTTCTCTTTTTTGTTACAGTAAGAGAGTAAAGACCCTCCAAATCTTGTCTAAAATAAACCTGCTCTTCTCACTGCTCCTCTCCTCTTCAGAAATAACCACTTGTACTGATAGCTTTTACCCTGAGAGGCAAAATCTCTATACATGCAGTCTGAAGTGATAAACAGATTTTCTGTTTTCCTTCTTTCTCTGTACTGTTGGATTTGTGCCACTACTTTAGGTTTTTTGCCAGATGACACCTGACTTTGACGGTGAGAGGGTGCAGTTGGAAACAAGCAGCAGTCATATCAGGGTGTACTACATTAATTTACCTGTGATTTAACATAAGGCTGAATGGAAAATCATTAAGAAGCACAAGTTCATAATTTTAAGACCTATGAGAAGGGCACTGCCTAGACATCACTGCAAGAAGCTGGTACAGGTGTCTGGATAACAGCTCATCCAGGTGAGCAGCTCATCTGAGGCAATTAATACATGAGTATAAATATTTGACAGTCTCATGAACATGCTCTCTCTGTAGTCAGACAATTTCTGAATTCCCTCTGCTTCATTAGCTCAGCTCATTCCAGTATCTCAAGCCACAGCAAAATCTCTAGTTTATGTTTACAGAACAGCAGGACTCTGGATTGGTATCATTGATGAACCACCAGCAAGAAAAGTCCCATGAAAGGGACTTCCTCCATCTCTTGATAGAAGAAAGCAAAAGCAAAAGCAACAAAACAGAAAAAATCCACCCCAAACTGACAAACAACAAAAACAGAAGGTAAGTCAAATATCTGAGTTCAAATTTGGCACTGTAAGTAACACAAAAGGACTTACTACAGAATTTCAGACCTCAAAGCACACACAGTAGCTACCATTTGTCATTCCTTTGTCATGAGTACTTGGTACATGTAATCTTGGGGAAATTCAGGAATTCGATGTGGGCCTGATATTTCTGTGTCTGAGAGATTTTAGCCTGCTAGCAGCTGCTAACTTTTTCCCAAGGGAAAATTTCTTAAGAAGGTTTCTTCTCGAAACAATCTTGGCAAACAACTATCCATTCTCAAAACAATCTTTCTTCAGGTGGTGTGGGTTTTGACTGGGAATTGAACCTGGGTTGCAGCGGTGGGAGTGCCAAATTTTAACCACTACACTACTGGAGGAAGATTGTTTTGAGACAGGATAGTTGTTTGCCAAGATTGTTTTGAGAAGAAACCTTCTTGAGAAATTTTCCCTTGGGAAAAAGTTAGCAGCTGCTAGCAGGCTAAAATCTCTCAGACACAGAAATATCAGACCCACACTCACACACTCACAGCTTCCCTGCCTCATGAGTACCTGGGGTACAAACCCTCTGGGTTTCTGCAAACCTCTGCTCAGTTCATGCAGGTGTATTTTTAGGAATCTAGGGAAAGGGGAGCTTCTCAAGTTTTAAATGGCAGCACTGGTGTACATAGAATATGGCAAATACAAAGCACTTGCAATCCTGAGCACAGGTGAGCCCTTACAGTGACAATAGCTTTTTAAAATTTTGTCTGGCTTACATGAGGCTGAGAAGTCGAAATCTTGACATTTCACCTGCTCTGGGAATTTGGCTGAGAAATTTAATTTTGCAGGCTAACAAGACTGTGTTGAAGTGTTCTGAGGGAAACAAGTCCCTACTCCAAGGCCATTTTTGTTTGCTTATAATTTTTTTGGTTTTTTTTTTTGTTTTTGTTTTGTTTTTTTTTCTGTGGGTCTTCCCATTGCATTTGCAGCCAGTTCTTAGAAGCAGCCTCATAATGGTAAGTAAAAGAACCAGAATGAAACACCACAAAGCACAGAGACACATTTACTTACCAAGTTCTATGTAAACCAGTGCTGTCATTTAAAAAAAACTTTGGATGCTCCCATTTCCCTAGATTCCTAAAAATACACCTGCTGACTGAATTGAGCAGGGATTTGCAGAAACACTGAGAATTTGAACAAGGAATTCTAGAAACCAAGATGGGAAACCACCACATCCAGCAAGGGACTATGGTATAAAAAAGATAAAGGATAACCTGCAGTCCTCTCAGAGACTGTAACAGCCTCTTCCGTTTGTTATCCAAAATTCTGAACCTCCTCCAAGAAATTGTCAACAAAGTACATTTAAAAAAAAAAAAAATATGACCAGAAGAAAGAAGAGGTGATGCCCTCCCGATGCGCAGCACCCTGAGAAAGTCTAAGCAACATGTTTAAATCTCTTCAATTTTTGAGAGAGTTTGAAAACTAACATTAGGTGAATGTTCAGAGTGCTGGGATATTCTGAGAAGAAAGTTCCTCCTCCTGAGGCTGTCCCTCTTTGTGAGGAACAATTAAAAATTAACTGAGCTGAAAGGCGAGAAAATTATGATTCTATAAGTAAGTGATCAGGCAACTTGCTGTTTCTGCTCCAGCGAATACTTCACACAAAATTATGTAAATATTCATTAGAATGTCAGGAACCCACGTCTCCCCTGCCACATGAATGCCCTAATCACCAGGATCACAGAGCCTTTTGCCCAATGAATATTTAGTTCTCTAAAGTCTAGCAGTTTCAGCAGGAGGCTCAAAAGGCTCTCTTGAATACCTAAAACAGAGGGGTTGAAATATTGGAAGTTTGAAGTTTAACCCTGACCAGCAAAGGATGGAATGGAAGCCAGATATCCCATGACCAGTAATACATTGAATTAAAGAAAGAAATGCAACTCTGTTTGTGCCAATCCATTCTTGAGATTTTGAGTTTTGAGAATCATTTCCTGCATTGTGCAGACAGGCAGGGAAAATGTTTCTGGAGCATACCATGGGAGTGTTCTTTCTGCAGCATTAGCTATCTGGCAAAGATAATATAACACAAATATATATAATGAACACTAACAAATTACCAGGACCAGATGATACT
This sequence comes from Cettia cetti, assembly GCA_013401135.1. NCBI lineage: Eukaryota > Metazoa > Chordata > Aves > Passeriformes > Sylviidae > Cettia > Cettia cetti. The sequence continues at coordinate 25,962 of VZUI01080139.1, forward strand.
GCCTCTAGAGTTCTACAGGAACACACAGATTAAATAAACATACTGTACATGTAACCTCTCACTTAAAACCTTGTGGTATTTGAAGGAAAAAACACAGGAGATGAAACAGCAGTTCTTAGAAAATGTACAGGTGTGCTCAGGGACTAACAGTCCTTTAAACCTAAGATCTCCACTAGGAAAATTAATAGTAATGTTAAAAAATTATAGAATAGACCCTTGAATTCTTTTATTATTTTTTACTTGAGAAGAGTAATCATGGCTTCTGTTGAAGGTGCTGTTCAAAGAGGTCAAGGAACATGAGGGATAAAGTGTCAGGAGCTGCATATTCTGTTTTCATTTCCTACAAAACTTTAACAAAGGCTTTTTGCATAGGCTGCCAGAACACTGAGTATCATGGGAAAAGAGGGAAGACCCTCACATGCATTAATCTTTGGTTAAAAGGCAGGAATTCAAGGATAACTGCAAAAGGTCATGCCTTGCAATGCAGCACGGTTATCACAGCGGTTGTGCAGGAGCCTGTCCTGGAACTCCTTCTGTTTAGTCTGTCAAGAAATGACCTACAGAAGAGGGATGATCAGTGTGGTGATAATATGATGTGAATTATGATGATCCAACATTATATGAGGCACTTAGGAACAGAACAGGCTGTGAAGAATTTGAGGAGGACCTTAGAGGCCAGAGTATCTCGGCAATAAAATGTCAAATGAAGTTCAACACAGATAAATATAAAGTGATATAATGGGGAAAACCAATCTTACCTGACACGTGCTGAGTTAGCCTTGGCTTCCAGCCAGACTCCTCTATCTTTTCCACGCTCTCTCTTCCTCCTCAGTGGGGAAGGAGGGGAAAAAGTAAGATGAGAAACCTTATGGGCTGAGACAAATACTGGGAGATTGTTTTCCAATTACTATAGTGGGAAAAACTGGTTTGAATGGGGGAGGAAAATTAATTTTATTTCCAATAAAATAATTAATTATGGGATTTTTAATTGTTAATTACGATAGCAAGAAACTAAAATACAAATGTTAAAACAACATTTTTCCATCCTCCTTTTCCAAGCTCAACTTCCCTTGCTCACTTGGCTCCTCTCTGGCACTGGAGAGCCTGGAGGGGTGAGGAGAGGAGGTTACAGCTGGTGATGATGCATCTTAATTCTCTCAGCTTTCCTGGGGCTCTCCAAGGGTTGCAGCCCTTTACAAAAATCTATTCTAGCACAAGCTCTTCAGTTTCCTTCAGGAACACCCCTCTGCTCCATCAAGGGGCTCTCCATGGTCTGCTGTGGGTATCTGCTCCACTGTGGGCTCCAACACGGGCAGATTAGACAAAAAAATGGAAGAAAAACCTGTTTGAGATCTGAATTTTGTTCTTAGGCAGTTTCAGTGATATTTAAGGGCAGAATGGTGGGCACATTTATCTGTATTTTAACACAGCACAGAAAACAAATTCATGAGTCCTTGCATATTGTTTTTCTTTGACAAAGAAGCAGCATTTTGGGAATAAGGTACCCACACATCTCTCTTGATCTGAGTCCTTCTCTACTGAAAAATGAGGAAAAAAGCTGAGCAACTACAAATCTATTTTAACACTGAACTTTAAGAGGAAGCCTGATTGATTTGCATATGTTTTACATCAAGTTTTAGGCACTGAGGTCTTTCATATAAGTGCAAATCAGATTGTCAGGTTTTTTTTGCACTTGTTACCATCTTGTCTTACTCTATTAAATTTTTGGATGACAATTCAGCTTGCTTCTTTTGAAATTTTGGGTTCTTTCATTTTATATTTTCTTTATTTGGAATGGTAGTAAATGAAGTTAGAGGATAAATGAGTATCATATTGTGAAAGAAATTTCACCACTGGGGTGGATTTCCAGTGTGTCTTTAAATCACATGATTTTTAAGACTGTATCAGAGAAGCAGATACCAGGAAATGATGCAGCTGGAGAATTTGTCCTGGAAAAAATCTCAGTGTTGGTTCTGCCTAATCTGGAAAGCATTGCAGAATGCATTTTAGGTCAGGTCAGAGATATTCTAGTTCACAGAGTTTAAGTCATAATGCAAAAATGGAGCATGAGTCTCTTCTAACATACGTGTTTTAGAGTTTGTAAAAAGAGATAATAAATTCTGAAAAAAACTCCTAAAACCTAAACTCTGAACCAAACTAATAAGAAAGACTCACAATGACACTTATATCCTGATGAAGACAATGAACACCTGCAAAATAAGGGATGGTTTATACCCAAACATTTTAGATATATTAATAATAAAAGATGTGAGAGTTAAGTACATCATCAATATTACTTTTTCATGATAGAGTGCTGCACTTTCAGTCTGAAGGACTTTGAATGAAAAGGAAATAACAGGGATGGAAAAAACAAAGAACATTCTCAGGGCAAGGTTCTGTCATACGGTTCACCAGATACCTTTGCCAACCAAAATATTTTAGGATGTTTTCTCCTATCAGGTTTATAAAATTTTGATTAAATAATTTACAGAAAAGAATTATAAGTTTATAGTATTACCTTTGAGACATGGATAATGTTGTTGCTCTTTAATTACACAGACTAACTTCAGGTCTGATATAACCTGCAGACTGAAAGGAACAAGGCTACTCGCATTCAACCGAAAATAAATGAAATAAAGATGCCATTCTAAAGTATTTTTCAAGCAAGGAAAATATTTAATCCTCAAATCAGCAGTGGACAAAGGACAACACGTGACTTAACTCACTACTGGCTAAATAGGTCTTTATCTGAAGACTGCTCATTTAGAAATCAAAAAGTTTGGATTTGCAAAGATGAAAGATTTTAGATTTACTCTAGGTGGTTGCCAAGGCACAAAGCTATGGAAAAGCAAAATTACCAGAGATCACTTGGCCACTAAAAAGTTTTGGAGGGGCAAAAATAGTCAGGAGGCATATGCAGGGCATGAAGCCAGAGTGTGAAACCTCACTGGTTATCATATTGTTGCATAAAAGAAGGCAATATATTCTGTGGAGCTTTGTTCTGCTGTCAAGGAGGTACAGGATGTCAAAGATTATTATAAACTGCAGTTTTTAACAAGATCTTGACCTATTAAGCTATATTCTTTATATAGTAATTTTATACATGAATTATACATACATTTTTATGCAGTTCCTGTTTCGAGTATTTTTATTTTTTTTTCTGAGATGGCAGAACACAATGCATTATGGTTAAAGCATTTTAAAGTGCTGCAGCTTTGACATTTAGCTGAGACTTTGACTTGTGCCAATGAATATGCATAAATCATATTGTTGAACAGAAAAATATAGCAACTGGGATTGGAAAGTGTGAAAGATGAGATCAATTTGTTTTGAATTTTTCATGAAAGAGGCTCATATTTAAGGAGTGACTACTGATTCAACTCAAAGAAAAGGTATATATTATAATGGATAAAAACACTGAGAAAATATTGTGATTTTAAGAAACTAGATGGAGATGTGTCTTATCTTAGACTGGATTACAGGGCAGGATTTGAACTTCCCTCTAATAAATTCTTTATGCTTCTGTGTTGTAAGGGACTCCACCTCTAGAAGTCTTCAATCCCTGGGGGATTTTTCTTTCCCAGTTCACCAGAGACAAAAAGCAGCAGACTTTCTGCACCAGGAGCATCCTCACATCCCTACCCAAACAGCCAGGCTGCAATTCCCTGCTCCCAGAAGGGAGACTGAGCATGCATTCCCAACAAGCACACACCTAAACACACACACACACAACTCTGCAGCAGCTGGTGAACTCTTGCTCCCAGCAGCCTTGTCCTTTGTTCACCTTGACCCTTGGTTTCCTCTGCCTTGGCCCCCTCCAGAATGATAATAAAAAACCCCCAAACCCTTATGATTATGCGAAAATAATCAAAATTAAGTATGTGGTAGTCCTCTTTTATATAAAAATTTAGCATGAAAAAGCTGACCTACACTCCTGTTTAGACCATGGTTATCTCATTTTATCTGAGGTTTTCCAACACCTGCTGGAAATACAATGTGGGCAGAACCTGCAACAGTGTCTTCCACACAAACCACCCCAGTGCTTCATGAATGTGCTGTTGAGTCATTCATTTGGATGCATTGTTTTGGAAGCTGGAATGGGAACAATAGCCCTTTGATGAAAAAAATTTTAGAATTTTGGGGCCTGACCCACTCAGCTGTGCTGACATTTCCATTGATTTGGAGAATACAGCTTGCCCTTCCAAAAGCAATTTTGTATATTGATGATGTACTAAGAAGTACACAGATTTCCTGACATGAGTGATTTCTTTGTCTCTTTGTGTAACATACCCAGTGGTCAAGGATATCATGATGTTTTTAATGCAACCTACTGAAAAGATAAAGTAAAATAAATAAATAAATAGAATGTTATGCTTTAAATTTGCTTTTCAAAAGAAAAAAATGCAGAAGATTGTCTCAAAGGACTAATCCCAACCAAAAGCTCTTCATGAGGAAAACATAAAAGCCTTTAGGTTGTTTACATTCCCATTTTTGGTTTTTTTGAATTGTATTATTTTAAAAACAATTTATAAATAATGAGAACATTTTGTTGTCTTTAACCATGTTATCCCAAGAGAAATTTTGAGACATCTATAGATCAAAATGTGATAAAGAACATAAAATAATAACAGGATTTGTCCTACTTTTTCTTTTTCTTCATCTGGGCTAAGAATGGTGGTAATTTATGCTATATTGTTATTAAAACACTCATTTCCCCTTCCATTAGTTATGAGGCAACACAGAGAGTTCACAAGACATAAATGACAGCTAAGCAGGAATTCTGTATTCATTTTTGGCATTGCCAGCTGTACAGGTAGGTCTGGCACAGCTGTTGCTCTGCCTCAGCTTTGTTTTTTTCTTTTATTTAATTTTTTTCCTAAAGAAACTCTTCTCAAAGGTCATTGTGCCAACAATAAACTCATTGTGAATTCACATGGGCAGTGGACAGGAGCCAGTCCATCTAAATCCTCTTTTTCTTCAGGTGTTTACTGAGACCAAAAGCACCTGGAGCTTCACTCATGGCTTCTCATGAATCTTAGAAACATCTGGAAGTTTCTTGCCTATAAAGTTAGTGTGCACTAACTAAAGTTAGTGCATTGAATTAATCTTTACCTAACACTTAAGAGCTCCCATGAGCTCTTGCTCAAACTCCTGTAAGTGTCTACAGGATCCACATTACAAAATATCTTCTGCCATTTCCTGGTCTTCACCCAAAAGTAATTAATAAACTATAAGAAAAGAACATTCTGGAAAATGAGGTGTTTCCTTCAGTGTTTTCTTGGGGCTATTTAATAAAAAGTGTAACACAAATTACCAATACATACATGGACAAAATGCACACTGATACGCATAATTTGATTTTGTGACTCAGACCATTGATTTCCACTGACATTCCATTCCATGCCCCTTTCTCCACGTCCAAAGTTACCTGGATGGGTTTTTGGCATGATGACTGAAACCTATTTCATGGCAGCTGTGTGCTCCAGAAAACAATTGACTCATATTTAACTCCTCTTTCTCTTTAATTCCTCTTAAATGACTCCAGTGGAAATAAATGTAATAAGGTCCTTACAGCAAATTAGTTTTGTTGCTTTCACCACGTATTTGTAAATGATATAATATCTTTTTAATATCATGATGACCAGAAATAGAGTAATACCTCATGCCTATTCCCTTCAGAAAATCATTATCCTCTAATTAACCTCTCAGAACAGTTCCAAACCTTAAACTATGTTGTCTTATCTCAGTGGTGCAAACATTTTTAAAGATATGTCTATTGACAGTTTTGTTTCCCTTGAGATACTTTCTCCTTAGTAATCTATATTTTCCTATTATTTTAATTTGCTTCATAAAAACAACCCTGTGGTCAATATTGAAGTATAGCAGGGAGTAAAGTCAACTTTATATGATATAAACAGAAGCTTTCAAGTTGCAGTGGCTGTTGGAGCTCCTTCCTTTGTTCCTTGATAAATGAGTCTTGGAAAAGCCACCTGCCATCTGTGTGTTAATGGCACGGTCCCTGTTCCAAGCTCACCTGCATGGATGCTCACCGGATCCCTCCAGTCCTCTGTGGATCTTTCAGAGAACAAACTGGGACTAGAGAAACTCCTGACCTCACCACAGCTCAGGATTTTGCCTCCTTTGGAGCCCCCACCAAACCACCCAGAGTTTGTTTTCAGGGGTCGAGTGTGTCCTTCAAGAGTCTGGTGCAGTCTCAAAAGTGACAGATATGATTTTGATGCAAAAGTTTTTAATAGAATACAAGTCAGCTGAAGTAATTACTCCCATGAGATCATGATATACAGCACTGGCTATTTATTTTGGGAAAACTGTTTGTCTGTTTTCTCAGGACTGCTGGATACAGTCTGTTCTTTTTGTCTGCTTTGTCTATCTGCTTTTCCTGGTTGTTATATTCACCTCACTCTCCTCAGTGAACCCCATTAAATTCTCTACATCAAATGCAGGCATATTTATATTTCAATCCCTTTCAGTAAGCATGTGTGGTTTTTATTTCACTTCTGTTTTATTGGTGTAATAAGCTGTGCAGAAGAATGTCTTTAACTCTGAGGAAGTAAAATCATTGCACACTGTGATATCTTCCAAATAATGTCATCCTCCAAAAATCAGTTTCCATTTTAGAGAAACAATGGCAAAACTGCCTGATCTGAGTGCACAATGCCTTTTTTATGTAACACTTGATCAGACTTTCTGGTTTTAAAATAAGCAGCACAATAAAGTCATCTCAAATGGAACATTATCTTGAGCATATCTTCCTCTGAGGATATCTTTTTCAGCCAAGATTTTTTACTCTGCCTCTGTCTGTTTACTCTGTTTTCCACATGTGGGAACAACTTTCCCTAGGGCTACATCTACAGCAGGAAATGAAATGTATCCAGAGACATCTTCAAGCAAGGAGGCCCAACTGGTAGAGGGCATCTCTTATCTTTCCTAACAAGCTGTTTCAGACTCTGGAGCAGGGTGTCTGTGTGCACACTGCCTGCTGGAGCTGGCTCCTGGGCTGCTGCTGCCAAACCATATCCAGGAATTGTTCAGGGAAAGAGTTTGTTTGAATGGACCAAACTCATGCCAGGAAACATTACCGGAGTAAATGATGATGCTCCAGTGCCAGGGAATCCTCCCAAGCACACTCCACTTCACTGGGATAGTTGCAGACCATGTCATTTTTCCCTGAGAGAGACACTTCTGCTAACCAGCTGTGCCAAACCAGCTCTCATTTGATTTTCATTCTCTATGTTCTTTTCTGTCGGTGGCCAAGATGATGACTAAAGGGGTATGAGAGTCACTTATCCCAAAGTGAGTGTCAGGCTCTGTGAGGAGAAGTGCTGTTTCTGGTGCCTTCTGGTAATGTTGAAGAGGTGAGAGAGGGAGAACAACCACCATGCAAACATCTTTACATAGAAACTTCTCTTGGACACCTCAAGAGTTCCTGAATTTACAACAGCTTGCCAAAAAAATAGGTCTCTTCTGATCATTTTTAGCCCTTGACCGCCATGAGTACAAATATCCCCTACCCTTCTAAATAAATTCACCCCCTCAAAAAATGCTGCAGCAAACGTGAAGGTAATAACAGAGATGTCTGGGTTTTTCCCAGCACTGAATATTCTTCATGGTGATTTAAGCAGATAGCATTTACCTCTGTTATTCTTCACCAAGAACCTAAGAAAAAAATCCTGTGGATGTCCCCCATGCTATGTAAGGGACATTCGCACTTGCATCACTGTTCAAGAAGTTAATTTTTCTGAAATAATATTAATTTTATTTCTGAGTCATATTATTTTTATTTCCTGCTGCCAAACTTATTTGCCTTAGGTTTTGTCTGGCTTATTCCCTTCATTAGCATTGTCTTCTGCCTTTTCCTTATTATTTTCAGCTCTGTAAAGACTCCTCTCTACACAGTTTTCTAAGGGCTTACCAGTCTGGTATTTAGTATATTCCCATTATGCAAGGAGGAAAAAATTATTTTTTACATCTGAACCAGACAGTGATAAAACTTGTGTTCATTTTCAGTTCCAGTGGGAAATAACAGAATTCTTCTTGTTGGCCCAGTGAGGCTTGACTGTACTCTGGATATGTTCATTTTCCTCCCTGTGAGCCAGCAGGTACCCACAGTAAAAGTGTGCTCAGAGGAACTTTTCTGCTGTGTTGACTTGGGAGTCTCTGCCACGACAAAGGACACAAATTCCTCTTTTATTGATGGGGGAGCTTTGCACACTTGTACCCCAGACAGCAGCAGGCTGCCTGCCCTTGCTGACATATTCATATTATTCTCATTAATCCTAATTGTTCTTCCTCTGCTTTTGTCAGGCCCAAGGGACACGCTCTATCTTGAATTCATCTTCAGAGTTTCTGTTCACTTAATGAAGACAAGTTCCTGCTCCGTAGGCAAATGGTGCTTTAATTTTGTTCTCTCTTATGTCTTAAATGAATGTCCTTCAACTTCTTGTGATTTCACAATTATTTTTAACCTCCTGGATTCCTGAAGGCAACTTCCATCTATTGAAGAAGGAGTAAATAATAACTAAAGTCAAAACAGCTCAAATGAGCTGTAGCAATGAAAACAATTGTGTGTTAGAAACAAAAAATGGGTAATTTGAGAGGTTTTTGTCTTTTAAGGCTGGATTAATTTCACTTAGCTTTAAATGCATCTGCTATAGATTACATGCATTGTTTCCACAAACTTCCATGTCTCTCTCTCCATGGATAATAGAAGGTCATGAGTGATTACCATAACTGGCTGCTAAACTTTTAAATTACCAAAATTATATAAATCCCAGCTAACTTGTTGGTCCACTCTGAAATCTGTTTCTTTGAAGATCAAGTCCTAACTACATTTATTAAATGTTTTTCTTTTTCCCCAGCCCATTTATTGACTAAGTAAGCAAACTAGAAAATGAGGAATCAAATACTGGAACATACAGTGAGTGGCAGGACTTTACCCAAGATTGTGAGGCAGACCAGGAAAATACAAAACCTGAGTCTGCTCTTTGCTTATGAAGACCCTTCTCTGTAAAAACATAAAGCAATTTTAAAGGATAAGGATATGATCCTAATATCACAGCCCACCTAACTTCAGATATTACAGGTAATTTTCTGGGTGTCATTTTAAGTCAAGGAAAAGGGATCAAGAGACCAATTTATTCCCTCCATTTTAGACAATTATCTCAGGACAAGGTAAATCCCTCTTTGGAGCTACCTATCCCCACTACTGATGGAAGAAGAAACTTGGATTACTGATATTAGCTGACAGCTCCCTTTTAGATATCTACTGCTTGTGGTGGCAAAATGTGCCCCAAAAGACCACATTATAAACACCATCCCAGGTGACACCTTCCATCAAGAAGTGCTCATTTAGCAGGAAATGAAAATTATTTCTCACAAAAGCATTCAAGTTTCTGTTTGCTTTTGAGACATCCTCAAGCAAATCATCAAGAATTCCCAATGTTTTCACACATAGGGAACTGTTCTTTTCCAGGGGAAAATGCAAACATTTTTAATCAGGAGGGAAGAGGTGTGTATGAGGTGGAGATAAGTGGATGAGCACTCCAGGCCATGTAGGAAATTCAGTTTGATGTTTGCTTAGCCTGGGTCAGAGTGACATGTTCCACCCCCAATTGCTCTGCATCACAGGAGAAACAGTTCATCTTTATGGAAATTTTTTGGCTGAGCTGAAAACTAGTTCTAGGAAGCTGCCTTTGCAGAAGAGAGGTCAAAAGCAGGCATTAAAAAAGGGAGGACCCTTTTTCACATTTGCAAGCAGGATTTAGGAAGCGTAACTGTGGCAATGTACTGATTGCAGTGCTGCTCCTGTGAGATACATTCTGTGAAGCAAAACACACCACAAATTGGAGAGTTTTACTGCCAGCCACAGAACTCTTGCTAGAAATAGTTTTCCATTTCAGAGAAACTCTGAAAAGCCAATATTTCAAAGAATATCTAACCAATCACTCTCCATATGCACTCAATTTTTAGATGTCTTCTGTATCGTTTTAAATAACACACATTTCTTTTAACAATACAAATCCAGCAGGTTTCACTACAGCACAGGGGGTTTTAGGGGGTGGAAATGTCCAGCAGTGCACATTATGATTGCATAAGCACCAATAGACTCCCTCTGTTAAGTGAAATGCTATGAAATTATTCCAGCTAATCAAGTTAATCATGGAAGTGGCAAGGGACCAGCCAAAATGCATCTCTCCAGTTTTAGGAACAGTGCAAGACTAGAATAGCAAGCAGTCCCTGCCTTAAATCACAACTGGCCCCACAATTGCATCATGATTGCACAGAAGGGAAAAAATAAATTGTTCTGTCAGAACTGGCATATTCAATTACTTTATTTGCCCAGGCTAATTGTTGGTAGAAATCAGGCATGCAGCTTATCATCTGTCACTCAAATGTGATCCCCTTGCTTGAAAATATATTAAAGATGCTATAAAGATGCATTTCTAACCATTTTACTTGTTTTCAAGAAACTGTTAGTGAAAGTGATTTTCATACATTTATTAAAAGGAGAAACTGGCAGACAAGACATGACAACTAATGAGTCCTCAACTAGATATATGGTGGAATATCCTTGAAATTTTATTTACAGCAATGCTTTTTTATCAGTTTATCCTATTTCCACTGGTTTTCTTGAAATTATTGATTTAACCCCTATATTAAGTCACTCTAGTCTTCAACCAAACCTTCAGCTGCTCTTTTAGTCTGGAGTGGACATAATAAACCACATTTATCAGCTGCATTTCCACAAAATGTGTTTTGTTCTAGAAAGTCAAGGCATTGCCCTTATTTCATATTAGGCATTCAGGAGATAGGTTTGTGATGTAATTTTTGGACACATCCTCTGAAAACAGAGTGGAAATCCTTTAAATGAGTAGCACCCATGGAGGCACTGGACTGGTTTTTCACACCAGATAGCTCTCTGCAGCCCTGGGATTTTTACATAAAAGAAAAAAAAACGACCCACAACTCCCATACCTGATTTACATTCTTTGAGCTGCCTACTTAGAAATATGGCATTGCCAAATCTGGAATCCTCCACAATCTTTAAATACTCACCTTACATATGTGGGTGTTTATATTTACACATATGTACACACATATAGATATATATATTCACATAAAGGTGTAATGCTACAGGACAAGGTTATCCTTGCATATACCTGCAGTAAAACTGTTTAGTGCATTGAAATTTAGCTGAATGATAGACATGAAACATTTTATTTATTCCTCAGTCATGTCACTCAGAGATGTCACCATTTTGCACCTCTGAGATTGGTCTCAGAATCCAAGTCTTTCTGAATGAAATATAAATACATAAATAAAACTGCTGTCTCCAAGGAGACCGTGATTGGAAATTGGGAATCCACACAAGCAATCTTCAGAAGCTGACATTGTGGAGCTAATACAGTAGATGCTTTGTGAGGGAAAAAAAAAAAAGGAAAATAAATAAACCATTTTAGGAACAATGCCCTAGTTTCAAAGAAATCTTTAAATATTTAAACCCTATTTAGCATTATAGCAAAATAACTCCCAATGTTGCAACCTTTTTATCAAATGGATGTTTATTGATTGAATAAACTCACATCATTGCCACTGGTCTGGTATCTAAATCAAGAATTTTGGAAACTCTTAGCTGCATTCAGTGTTCTTCATTTTGTCACAATGATTTTGGAAGGATTCTGCCGTTCAGTAGGGATTTTATAGTGGAAATGCTTAGTGCACTCCAGCTTTCGTGAGGGGATAATCATGGCCTGATTTATGCAAAAAAAGGATAAAACCATGGATCACAGACCATAGGGAACCACTGTATTTGCAGAACTGTGTTCAGCACTCCTTATAAGAGCTAAGGATGCCAAGAAACAAACAGGAATGTTGGACTTTATTGGGAAACCTCTCCTTTGCAAACATCAAACATTTCTATTTGCTTTGTTTTCCTTGTCTTCAATATAAGGCATTAACTGAAGGTTGTGTTTTTGTTGAGGCTTCTTTGAACAGAAAAATGTGAACAAAATTCTGGGTATCTATCCTATGTTTTAAATCCTACTCTAAAAATCCTTATCTGGCTCAAATAGTGATCTTAAATATAAAATCTGAATGTTCAAAGCCTGTTTTAAAGCACATACCTATTATAGTCTTTTACCTGAGTAGGATACTTATGGTAGGACTAAACACAGTTGAAGTTATTTTTTCTCCTCATGTGTTTTGTGCAAAGCCAAAATAAATGATGTTTACTCGGGGGAAATAACTTCCAGAAGAAAGACATAAAATGTTGAAAATCAAAGCAGTAAAAATAGTGACATTAGTCTCACAGAATCACAGAATGGTTGGAATTGAAAAGGATCTCTACAAATCACCTGGACTGAATTCTCTGCTGAAGCAGGTTCATCAGGTTCAGCTTGTAAAGGATCATGTCCAGGCAGGTTTTGAATATCTTCAGAGAGGAAGACTACATATATTTCAGTCAGATCATATTTTCATTGATTTTCAATAACATCTATAAAATTAAAATAATTTCAGTGCACAGACTCATTTTTTAGCTGCTTGTGTACAAATGCCTAGCTTTTTATGCTCCTGTGAGATTGTCATCATATGGTTTTATAAGGGATGCAGTGAAGTTTTGGCTGCCCCATCCCTGGAAGGGCTCAAGGCCAGGGTGGACAGGTCCTGGTCTAGTGGGTGGCAACCCTGCCCGTGGCAGAAGGTCGAAATTAGGTGATCTTTAAGGTCCTTCCAACCCAAGGCTTTCTATGATTCTTTGATCTACATAAAGAATTTACTGTCCTTAGCAGCCAATCACTTACTCAGCATGTGTCTCACCTCCTCACATCCCTCAGGTCTGTTGGCAGCATGACTTTCTCTGTCCATGATTCAGTCCAAACCATTTGTACAGCAGGTTGGGGGTTTTTTTAGGGTTTTTTGGGGGGGAGGTATTTTTGTTTGGGTTTGGGTTTTTTGTTTGTTTGTTTGTTTTGGTTTTTTGTTTGTGTTTTTTTTTTTTTTGGTTTTTTTTTGTTTGTTTTTTTGTTTTTTTGTTTTTTGTTTTGTTTTGTTTTGTTTTGTTTTGTTTTGTTTTGTTTTTTTGGGGTTTTTTTGTGGGTTTTTTGTGTTTTTTTTGTTTGTTTGTTTGTTTCCTCTGGGATGATGTCTTGCATCAAGCCAGAGAAACCTGAGGTTTGGAGGATGGCTTCAGTGCCATCACTGGCCCAGAGATGTGTAATGTCCTGTCTGGAGATGGTTGCAACCAACATCACACACTGTAGAGGCCCTGAGCTTGCAGGATCAAAGCAGCCAACTCTACCCACTCATCCTGGACAAAAATCTGTTCTCAAGCAGTGCCTTTCATACACAACTGTCCATTATACACAGACTTCAACTTTTTTTCCACTCTTTTTCTGGGATTTTGGGTCTTTCCCAAGTTTTATTCGTCCTTTTGATGACATGCCTGGTGTGATCCAGATTTTGACTTCCTTAAGCACAAAGCCATCACTCTAAAAGAAATAGGACATTTTCTCTCCCAAGATTTGAGTTAAAAATATTAATAAACTGTGACTCAGTGTGAGCATTTATGGATGACTTCAGAATATTTAAAAATTAATTTAATTTCTAAAAAAAAAAAAGAAAAGAAAACTCTACGTTTTGAGGAATCATCTGTCCCCAATCACTGCAATTTACATAAACTACAGAATATTTCTTTAGCTAGTCTAATTCACTACTTGATACATTCTCCACTCTCATTCCTACCACAATCAGAAATCTTTCTGTCCCCCTGTACCCTTCTTCTCATCCATCTGGGTACATTGGCAGCTTAATACTGACTTTTTATTATTCCCCAGAGCTTTAAAATGATTCTATATATTCCTCAGCAGCCATCTCCACAGAGGAACATGGCAGCTGCTCAGAGCTCAGAGCAACTCGCTGCATGACATTTGAGGGGAGAAGGAGCTACACTTGAAATTACCCTGTAGATTTGTATTCAGTGGATGAAGCTTTTCCAACTGGAAGCCAGCCAGGACAACGGAGCTAATCATCTCCCTTCTGCAGAACATGCCACGTGTCCTTTGGCAACCATCAGTGATTAGAAATACAATTTTGCCTGTCACACAGGGAGCATCGCTCGGCACCACCAGGGTCAGCAGTCCTGCACAGGGTACTCTGCTGAATAATTAACTGGGAACAGAGCTTGCTCACAGGTTTCCTTCTTCTGTGAAACTGCAAACACCAGCCAGGATTTTTGCTTGAGATCTGATGGACTCATAGCCCCCAGGAAGTACAGCTCTGAGGTGTAGAAATACTTTGAGATGAGAAAAAAAAGAAAAAGAATATTTGTTAATCCCCTTTTTTTCATGCAGTGCTGTGACTGAGGCCAAGCAGAAGCTGACAGAGGATTTAGACACTTACAAGCAAGCTAATCCTAAACCTTAAAGTTCAGAGGAATTCATGAATAAATAACAGGTACATTTTGATCATATCTGATGCTTTATAGAAAGGCTTTGATTTTCCTCTGACGCAAATAAATTAGCAAATAAAGATATTTTGAACATGATTTGTTTTTATTTGTCATTTCACTGTGTTAACTCATAATTTTACCACAGACCTTAAGACATCTGATCTATTTCCTAAAGCCTCAGCTCCTCAGCCTGAGGATGGGAATCTCAACCTTTAGAAGAGGTTTCTCCCCTTCTCACCCATCTCATTCTTTTAGATCTAATTTCCATAATCTTCTTTTTACAGTAAACTTTTTGAGACTATAAACAAAACTTAAATTCTTCCCCTTCTACTCTGCTCTTGTGAGACCTTACCTGGAGTGCTGGGTAAGAGTGAGAAGCAAAAAGCAGGGCTAGTTTGAACCACAAAAGGTGACAGATGAGTAGATATCAGACTCATCTCATGCATATTATGCCCAATGACAGCAAATTCTGACAAAAAAATTACTTAATTTTTGTTTTGTGCTTTTTAAATCATGATACTAACATGTTTTCATGTTATTTGCCAGACAGTGCACATGGATTGCAGACTGGTTCCTCAGTTGCTGCATGCACACATGCAGTGCTTTTGGTAGATTCAGCTCCTGTGATAACTCTGGAAAAAAATTAGTTAATTACTTATTAACTTTTTTTTTCTGGTATTAGAGAAAAATTATCAACCACAGGAGTGATTGTTTTCTGACTCTTACATCTGATATCTAGATTAGTCTCAGTCTTCCAAAAATTAGTTGATAGAGGGAATCACACTGAACCAAGACTCCTAAAAGTTGTTCTGTAGCACATAAAGTATGTAGAATATGCCCAAAATTTACATCCTGTCCCCTGAAACTGAACTCAATTGCCCAAATGTTTCCTAGCACCTTAAAATCACACTGCATTAGAGACAGGTTCCATGCTTTTGCTACACATTTAATTACAAAGTTCTATATTGATATTAGGAAGAAACTCTAAGGGTAGCCAGGTGAGACTATTTGGCTCTTTGAAATTAATGATATAAAGACAATTAAGTGGGTTAGGTTTATTTTCAGTGTTTATAAAGCAGGTAAGTTACAAGTGCTTCATTTTTCTCTGGGTAAGCTTCTGCAAATTCTCACCACAGCAACAGAATTTTTTATTTCACTGGTCTGGGATGGCTGGGATTTGCCTTCTTTGCTTCCCTTTAGGAACACCAGCTTAGGCAAGGCTCCTGTGTTGCTTTATAATGCAGGAAAGGGATCAAAAATGTTTCAACTGTTTATTAACTCCTTATTTTAGCAACTGTATAAAGATCTCCTGAGTAGAGATAAACACAAGTTCCAGACTCTCACTTCAGGTCTAAACATTCAATTAACTGATTAGTTACTAATCAGTCTATCAGAAACAAGGCTTTCACCAGCTGAGCAGTGAGTCGAAACACTGACAGGATCTTACAGGTATTTATCATTTGTGTGGAGTGAAGCAAGAGAAAGAAAAATATAGTCTTAGTGTATGAAATAACAGGTTTCTTATGTTCCTGTTAAAAATCACACTGTGTGATACACACACACAAACACACCATGGCCTTGGGCATATTCCCATTGGCATTTTTTCTTCTACACCATGCTTGAAATTCCTGTTCATTTTAATAAAAACAAGCACTCTAACTGATCATATTTTTCTCCCAGCCACTGAGTCACTGAGTCAAAATTTTTTGGGTTGGAAGGGACTTTAAAGATGTTCCAGTTCCAACCGCTGCCATTGGCAAGGACAACTTCCACTAGGCAGGTTTTTCAGAATCCTGTCCAGACCAGCCTTGAACAATTTCAGGGACTTCCACTTTTTCTGATCATTGTTAAATCAGTTCTGTTGCTCAAACTGGTAACCAAAAACCTCCTCTCACCCAGCTCCCACACTGTGCTACTCTCAAATGTTCTTTCCCTCCCAGCAGCTTGTAGATCTAAGACATGCTCTTGACTTTGATTGCTAAAAGTGGTCTCCTCCTCCAATCGATTTCCAAAAGGGTTTTTACACTCACATTTCATTTTCATTGACTTACAGGCCACTTTTTCTCTTTTGATCCAAAACTCAACCACTGAAATTCACATTATTGATTGTGTCCATTTTCCACTCCCTACAATTTTATTTTGCTGTGACTTTACAGGGTTTTCTTTTTCAGCCAACCTTTCCCCCTTGCTTTTAACAAATATGTTTGAAGAAGTGAAGGTGGGTTTTTTAGAACATCTTTTTCTTTCTAATGGTTTTTTAGTATTTAGTGAACTTCTGCTTTATGCAATGCCTCAGCTATCACTAAACAACTTCAAAATAAAACTCAGTGGAAAGGAGTACATGGAAAATTTTCTGCCTTGTTCTTCTGTTTCAAATTTTCTGTTGTATTTCCACTAAAGCTCGGAATTGACTTACATTTCAAAGAACTGACTATTTACATCCCACTGAAAGACTCCACTGAAAGAATAAGTATTTCTCTTGCTCCACAGGAGAATTTTACAAAATTAATGTGATTGAACTGAATTTGAATGATCTAAATCAATTCTTAAATGTATGAAATCACGAAAGTTTGTTTGCAAGTAAGAGGTGCTGAAAATTTTGGGATTGTTTTCTTTAGAGTATCTTCATTTTTACTAAAATTTCTGGATTTATTTTGGGAGGGAGAATGCTAGGTTTTTTTAGGTCAGAAATCTACTTATAGTTACTGTCAGTAATGCTTTTAAGCATATAATTAAACCAAATCATGCCTTACCAGAAAGAGGTATTCAAAATATAGTAGACCAAATGCTCTCTTTTTAATTAAGAGAAAGGGGAGACATGGCATCAGAAAGCTGCATTTTATTCACTAAATCTGAAGCTTACGTATTTAAATGCTTTCATCTTTTTGTGATACTGAAGAACCATAGAATCATTAATGCTGGAAAACACCTCCAAGATCACTGGATCTAACCATTAACCAGCACTAACAAGGCCACCATTAATTAAACCATTGCCCTAGTGCCACATCTACACACATTTTAATACATATGTCTAAGGAATGTCCAAGTTCTTCCATCCAACTCTGCAATGCACACCTCTGCTTTATCAATGTTTCCAAAGAGGTCCCTGCTAAAGTTTTCCATAGGACTGGAAACCTCTTGGACTGTGACTTTGCAGTTAAAGTTTGATTGAGTTCCTGAAAACTCTGACTTTCCATCAAAACGTTGATGTAGGTGGAAAGTCACCATCAGTGGCACACATGCAGCCTTGAATTGAATTGAAGTTGTGTCTTAGGCCCTAAGAACATCACGTGGATTCTCATAGGCCTTGGGGTTGAACAAAACTGCAGACTGAAAAGCTGGCCTAAATTAGAAAAGGAAATGAATGTTTCATCTGGGGTTTTCATGGCATGGAGCAGGGAGTGGAGAGACTTTGGTATTTCCAAGTCATTTTTAAGACATGACTTCTATTTCAACCTTGTTTAATTTTGTTTTTTTTTGTAATTTGATGGAAATATTTTGTAAATTCTCATCCATCCTCACAGAGGAGAGAGAAACAAGAGAAAGAGAGGTATGAAAGCCTTTATTTCAATGTCTTCAAAATGAAACATTCTGCTGACTGAAAAAAATATTTGCTTTAAATATTTATGAGAAATAAATGCAAAATACATAAGTAGGAGGTTAATATTTCACTTTGGGAAAATGAGCTTTGTTTCTTGGTGATAAAAGGAGTTTATTTATCTAACAAATATTTAAACATGTTAATAGCTGACATATTCAAAAATCACATGGTTCTCCTTATAATAAACAGGATACACTGTGGTTTTTCTAATTTCTTCTTATGATTTTTTTTCCTAACAAATTATTAATTCAGAAAAATATTGTACTTATTGGCCCCATCATTAGAAGGGGTGATCTAATTTGTGACACATGGCAGACAAATGAGTCATGGGTCAAGCACAGATCAAGAATTTTGAGTGGTGACATTTCCATCACAGACATATCCTGCTGAGGCAGTCATCATAGGCTAACTATTTAGTTAATTAACAGAAATAGGTAATTTAGGACATTATGTTGTTTCACCAAGAACTGACTCTGTCTTTCTGATAAAATTAGTGGCACTGTAATAGTATTTGCCAGGGACATTTCATGAAATGAAACCTGTCTTGACCTTCTGTTGAAACTCTTCAGTATTCCACAGATCAAAGTGCTTCGGGTAGAACAGCTGAGTAAGTCCTGTGAAAGGAGAAAACGCTGAAAAACAATGCCCCAAAAACACTTATTTATGGGGAAAGGGTGAATAGAAAGCCACTAGATGTTTGGGCTCCATGTGGATGCATATTTCTAGTTAGAAACAAAGAAAAGCCATATATCTATCGATAGACAGCAGTCTTTAATTTTCTTTATCTTTTTATCTCTTATTGCCTTTTCTGGCTCCCTGTTGCATGAGGAGCAATTCTTTTCCCTGTAGCCAGTAACAAAATTCTGTCAAGCCCTTCCCCTTTCCTGGCAGTTGCTCCTTTAATGGGTCTGTGAATAACACACACAGTCAAAGTACACAGCACTGTGCTTAGATCTACTCCACTCTCCTAACTAGAAAAACTGCAACACATTTTGTTAGATGTAAAATGTAAAAAGAACACCTGATTCTTAAGATATGAAATAACTTTTCTTTAGCCTTCAGGATCCTGATTAATTCTTTGTGATATGTGTAAAGTTCACACATGTCCTTGAGGTGATATAAAAGTAGCCTAACTCTGATATTATATGCTGTATAACTCAAGTAACAGCAGGTGACAATATAAAGAATAAAAAGGCTCCTAAAACCATGTAGGAGAGCTGCAATTAAGGATGTTCAAGAAACCAGTATTGCCATTTTCAAACTACTAAAAGCTTTAGTTTATGGCATCTGTTATCATTTTTTATGTCATTTTCCTCTGGAAATAAAAGATATTCCTCAAAACTGGACAGAACACTGACAAATGATTTTGCAGAATGCTGTGATCCAGATTGAGTTGCTCCTTACAGGGTAAAGTCACTTCTCTTTTCTTCTCCTCAAAACTGCCCTACAGTGTCAGTGTTTTCTTTCTATAAAGAAGGAGGCACAGTGTGCATCTTGTGTTAAAGAGAAAACCCTACTGGTTTGTGATGGAGCTGATGCTCATAAAAGAAAAGGGTTTGACTTTATCCAGCATCTCTGGCTAATGCTTATTAAGGAGTAGGACCGTCCATTGGCATGGCCTTGGATGCACTGGAGGTGAGATTCCTCAGCACCACACCTGTGTATGTCTAATACCACAGACTGCCTTTCCCCATGCACTTGGCACAGAATTATGTGTTAGCATCAGAAAATAAACTATACTCAAGGTAACCATGGTGACACCAACACAGATGCACTGTGGATGGTGCATGCTACAACATGCAAATCTAAAAGGTAAATGCTCTGAATTTTCCTCTTAGCATGAGGATATTCAAACAAGGAGACCTGAACTCAAGGAACCAAATTTGGAAAGATGTCACCTCATCCTCCTGAAGACCACTAGAGCAACAACTCTCATAGCCCTTTTCAGTTTTCCCTGAGGACATGTGAAACAAGCAACTGTAATCTGACAGTCACGAGCTTCAATTATCATGCACAGGCATCAACACAGTCTTTGCTTTAAGTTAAGCTCTATATTTAAGTTTCCCTGATTGTTGAGACATGTTTAATTCAGAATAGAGTATGGGCAAAATAAAGGCAATATGAATAATCAGGGACTTTGCTGTTGATAAATCCAGTGGCGAAACACAATATGGCTCAGTAGAAGGAAAAGATCCTATGTATAAAGTTACAGTGCAAAAGATATAAAAAATCCATCATATTACTGCAACATAATCTCTTAAAACAACAGAGAGTGAATTTAGGAACTGGTTCTGGCTGAGCATATTTTGGCTGACCAGCACTTATGTAGATCATGCCTGGCTAACAGTAAACCTACCCCATATGGGATGTCTACCCAACCCCATGTGGGGCTGCCATATGTCCAGAAGATCTGTACATGCCATGTTTTCCTCTCTAGATCTCGAAGTGCTTTGCCTAGTTTTCTGGGATTTCCAGGCATCTGGCAGCTCATATGGGCAAGCAGACCCAGCTGACCTCAGAGGCTCTGAACGTGTATGCATCAATCCCAAAGCACGTGTCCAGCAAAACCCTGATGGGAATGTGACAGGTCTACACTATGTGGGTCCCTTATTCTGTGAGTTGTTGCAGTTCAGAATACAGGCAGTAGCTGAAGTGAAAGCAAAATCTGGCCTTCATGAAACACAGTACAGGAATATGCCACTGGTGGGGTTTGCCAATGCAAGCGCTGTGGAGAGCACGGGTAGGTGGAAAGAGTTAAAGCAGCTGAGCAGAGCAGGTCCCAGGCAGCCCAGGGAGCTGCCATGAGTGAAAGAATCAAAGAGAAGGAGTGCATTCAGCCAGAGAAATCAGAGCTTACTGCTGAGGAGATAACTGCTGCTACACTGCCCTGTGTTCTCAGGGCTGGGATTACATGACACAGGGAGGATGGGCAAACGCTGCCTGTGGACCACATGCAGCTTGAGGGCAGTTCAAGTACATCTCCCATGCTCCTGCTATGATTTGATCTCTGCAGGATGCAACTGCCACAAGGGGAGACACCACCAAATAATGCAGATACCTAGATGAAGCAAAACCACAGGAACCACAGAGCTGAATGACACTTGGATTTCACAGCTTATTCAGGCCATCCGGGTGGGGAATTCTGAAAAGGTTTTCTTGCCTCGCACCTCTGAACTGGTTTGTGTGATGCCTTTCCCTTTACCTCTCCAGGAGGTGTTATGTACCTTGTGGCAGAGATTTTGGGCTGCAGCTGATGGAGCCAGGAATGTTGGACACTGCAGTGGCAGAAGGAACTCAAAATCAGCTCAAATGCAAAACAAGCTCAAATGCAAAACAAGTGGCAGAGAAGCCACTTGTTTTGCTCAAATGCAAAACAAGCTCAAATGCAAAACAAGTGGCAGAGAAGCCCAGCAAGTTGCTCTTAAACGACTTTAAGGCTTAAGGAGTTTAGCAGGAATAACACAACCTCCTTTTGAGGCAGTAATGTGGAATAATAAAAACAGTAGTGCTTAAGGCTGTGTAACAGTCTGTACACAAGAGAATTACCCAGATAATTCAAAATTGACACCGAGGCATAAGCAGGCTGCAGACCAAAGGCAGAAGACAGGGAAATATTTGCTTACAGCACAACACCATCAGTGAAAGCATCAGTAAAGTGGAAGTGAGTTGTGTGGTTACTGCTTTAGAAAAAAAAAGAAGGCATTAATCTACACTCTATAAATGAAAAACAATAAAGCTGTTAAAAGCACTGGTCTCCCAAGAAAATAAACAGTTGAAAAAATGGAAGGCAAAGAATTTATTATAATAAAAATGCCAGAATAATGAAACTTTTCACACAGTACTCCATTATAAAAGAGTTCGTCACTCAGTCCATGGCATCCTGAAATTGTAAGTAAAAAGGAGGAATAACACAGGTTTGAAGCAATAAAGGGAAAGAAGAGACAGTGATTTAAGTGAATTGCACACAATTGAGAACTGACTCAATAAATTATATGAAATCTGATTATGAAAACACATGTGCTAAAGCCACAGATGAGGAATATTGTAGCTGGGATTTCAGAGGCTTTTCATAGCACCCACTGAGGAGAGAGACAAAAGACAGCTGAATTTGAAAAGGCAGCTGCAATCTCTAGCAGCCAGCATCATCTCACCTGCACCACAGATGCTCTAAGATGTAAACTCCTGGTGGGACAGCTGTGGTGATTCTTAATGCTGCTACTAAGTGGAGAAGCAATGACACTATGAGACGATGTGAGGAAATGAAAACAAGCGTGAGCAAAGATGGAAAACGATTTCAGCCCTGCTTCTGAGCCTTTCCCTGGAGGTTTGCTGCCTTAGCTGCTCTGAAAAGAGCACACCAGTTTAGGAAGCCACTAAAGCAGTAACAGAAATAATAGTAACAGCAGTAACAGCCTGCTTTATGTACTCTCTCTGTGTGGACCTTCACTGCTGGCAAACCAAGGCAACACAGGAATGAGATTTTGAAATATGCTGCCAAGGCTACAAAGGACAAAAACAAGCTGAAGATACCAACACAGTGAATGTGGAAGGAGTTTAGAGACCTAGGGGGAATCAAAGTAATAGAAAAAAAAATAATATTAATGGAATTTCATGTTGTTTATGGTGGGGTGAAAAGAAACCAATCACACAGTGATTTGGAAACACTGCTAGAGTGGAGACTGCAGGGAAACTAAGGCTGATAGAGCACTTCATTATGAAAGAAGATTTTAGCATTAAATATCCCATCTAGCTATGAGATAGTTGTCAACCAAGAGCAGTTTATTGGTAAAAATGAATCAACTCACAGCCATTCTCTTTTGTAAGGAACATGCCAATTTGAGTTCCAGGAGGTCACCCAGCTGGGCTGTGCATTGCAGCAGTGAGGGATGGGCTGGGCTGGATTCGGGCTGAGCTGAAGGATGCTGGGGGTCACAAATACTCATTTAATCACTGTTCTTTAGTGAAACTCACCCTGCATTGCAATTTCCCAGGCTGTGGGCAAAGCAGGGAGCAGACACTCCTCTTCGTGGACTCATTTCACCCCTTCTCCTTCACAGAATCTAAGGACAAGTCTCTTATCCTTTTTTTTTTTTTCCTTTCTCTAGCGCACTCCTTTTTTTCCAAGTAGGATTTTTAATAATGCTTTTTAGTAAGGAATTTTCTTTTCTGCAAAATGCTTCATTATTTTAGAGGTGGTTAAAAATGGTTTAAAAATTAGGATGTCACTGCAGATCTGGACTTGTAATTGCCTGAACGCTGCGTATTTTGAAATTCAGTTACAGATGTCATAGCTTTATTCTTTTGCAAGATTTATTACTTATTCTGCTGATTATTTTTTCAGAAAAGAACAGTGAATATCCTTTTAACCTTTTTTGTCAATCAAAAGCAACAATGGCTTTCTAAGAACTGAGATTAGAGATACAACTCTCAGTGCTGAAAGTTCTGATTCCTAACTTGTACCAATGAACTTTTAGCCATAAATATTCTTTGAGTGACCAAGCCATGAGGTAACTGAAGTTGCATAGTATTCATGGAAAAGGTTTTATTCATTTAAAAATCAGTTATTATCTGCACTGCTACCAGGAGTCTGCTTAGTCAGGTTCTAATTATTACAGTATAGTCATAATCCAATGATGGACTAAATGCTATTGTTAATCCAAGTCTGAGTCTTGTCAGGGATTACAGTTTGTAGAATAGTGACTGTTAAAATTTCTCAGTGGCTAATTGGGATTCTGAGTGTAAGCTTCATTTGGAAAGTATGGATTGAAGTGCATTAAGAAAGTAAGATTGTGACCACTTTTTAATATCAGAGTATTTAAAATACTATCTTATGAAAAATCTTTGTTTTATTTGTCTGATCACTTCTCTATGACTCCACAACATGAATCTGATTGCATTTCAGATTTTGCTTATGTTATATTTTTAGAAATTTTTACTTTTCCCTTTAATCATAACAAACCCTAAACCAGCAAATGGGTCCAACTTTCAAACATATAACTTTTCTTATACAGGACCTGAGATGAAAAACATGGATGAGTTCATTAATAACACTGATCAATCAGGAGGAACACACACTCCATGGATCCATTGTCTTTTCCAACAGTTCAACAAAGTCAGCAAAATAGCTGAAATTTATTTAGGAAATTAGGAACTTTGAAGATATCAGTGTGTATTTACATGTATGGGTCCTTGTTCCTGTAGACACAGACAGATACAGATACAAATAAATTTTTTCCATGTGCTTAAGAGCCAAGTTCCCAGTCTAACCAAACATCCCTGTGGTTGCATGCACACAGGACTGACCTATTTTGTTGTCAGGCAGCACATCCCACTAATGAGCAAACTACATGCTGCTGGGATTCTGTCTCCCTGTGGTTTGTGAAACTTTCAAACATTTCTTCTTTGATCTCTGGTTCTTTTCTAACAGCACCTCTGCCATATGGGGTTTTTTACCTTTTTCACTATATTTTCCTTTTTCATTTTCTTGCTTTCCTGTTTCCTCTGTATGTTCTTCAGGTCCTTGTTATCTTTTTTCTTTTTTTTTTTTTTTTTTTTTCCTAATACACCATGAGCAGTCATTTTGCATGCAGACTTCTCAGTGAAAATGCACTAATTAGAAGTGAAAATATAGCATGAACAGTTTGACAAATATGATGATGTATAAATACTTTTCTTGACACACATTCTCAGCTTACTTTCACTGAATCAAAGGTTGCATTCAGACTGTTTCCATGAAAACCTTCCTATCTCTGGGTTTCCTCATTTGGCCTCATCAGGTCACTTTAACAGAACTCTAAAAGTAGAAATAAATATGCATTGGCTTACTTTCAGGAACACTAACATGACCACAGTAAATTATTATCAAATTTGCATCCATTTACATTCTTCTGAACAGGACAGGTTTTCCAGAGTTGTTCCTAACAAGGTCCATAATTATGGTGTGTGCCATTTTCCTGGAATCCTAGGCACTGATGGGGCAGTAGGACTGAAATGGCAAAACAGCTTTGTTGATTAGTGAAGCCTTTCTGCAGAGCTTGCCTGCTCCAAACCTCCCATGTGGCTCATCTCTCCATGAGCAGGTACCCAGTTTTATTTTATTAATTATTTGATATTTATTTAATTTTCTGATGCTCTTTATTTAATGAAAGAGCATAAAGACCAGTGCACAGAAGCCAACTCAGTCCTTTAGCAGCTGATTCAGCTTCAGCAGTGTCACTTGTCTCTTCCCTGATGAGAGAAGGGTAAGGGAAACAAGACTATTGAATAAGTTTAGGGGCAATGAGTCCAGATCTTGCTGTTCCCATTGTTTGTTTTCCCCATGGAGTTTCCTGATATTCTCTTCAACCTCAGTGTTCAGTTTTTCAGTCTTTCTAGCATTTACAAAGAAACCAGAAAACTTTAAGTTGTATTGTGAGTAATCTGATTAATAATGGAAACAGAAGATGTTCAGAACAGAGATTTCATTTAAAATAGCTTCATTTTTCCACAGCATTTTCTAAGAGATACTTTAAATATAAGGAAATCTGGGCTAGAATGGAAAGATCAGTAATATGAAGCTGTTTTAATGATATACAGCACAGCAAATGCTTTGGAAGTTTTAGATAAAGGCAGGAGTTCTATGAGTGATTTGCAGCAAATAATTTTATCTGATGAATTTTGCTGTCTTTCCTGTTGGTGTTCCATGAATATTTACTCATTATGTGATATTATTCACAAATTACTTTAGTGAATAATTCTTAGTTTGCAGATCCCTTACAAATAGTTTATAGGAGATATTTTTCATTTTTCTTCTTTTTTCTGATGAGGTTTGTAAGCATGGAGCATTGTTTCTACTACTTAGCAGCTTGATTTATATAGCAAAGCAACACAGCAGGAATTGCAGATTTTCCATTATGTTATCTGAAATCCATTTTAGTGAATTCAGTGAGTATTGACTTTTGAATGTTTTGATGAGTAGAATTCTCATCAGTAATAACTGAGCTCGTACATCTCTGCAGGAAAAGAAAATATGCCAGAATAACAAGCTCTGATAGATTCTGAGTCGAGGGCAGATGGGTGACTCTTGAGTTCCCTCCTAAAGTAAAGTATTTTATGATTCTAGCAATGAATGCTTTCAAACCCAGATGAGTCCATTTATATTCCTTATTCTTCCTTACTGAAATGAGAGGTGGGTTTGATGCCTTAAGTTTTAGCTTCATGTTTTTCAGATTCTGTGCTGCCCAGGGGTTCAGTTCTCAGCCTCACATTCAGTGTCACTCAGCTCTCTCTTCACAGAGTAGGGAGACAAAACAAATCCTTTTCCTGCTGGAGACCAAAGACAATGTTACAAGTTTTCAGGCCCAAAAGCACAAACAGCACTGGGCTGAAGAGAGAAAACAAGAAGGATGAGACCTCACAACCTGAAGCTGTAATTGGACAAACCCTATATGCAGATGGACCAAGACTTATAAAAGTGTGAGACCTTGTGACCGTTTGTCCATTTTGTGACCATTTTGGGTCCACCTTGGGTGTAGCCCTGGTCAGGCTCTTGTCCTGCCCAAGGTGTATCCTTAAAGGCCTTTTAATAAATACTTACTTTATTCCTTTATTCTCTAGCTCTGTTCAGTCTCTATTTCAGGTCAGCCTTCCCAAGGCATCAGTTTCATCTCTGCATCTCCAGAAATCAAGGAATTAGGAATTATGTCTGAACTCATCATTGATGATCTCTCTAAAACAGAAATTTATTTCTTTCACCTCAGACCTGTTGTGAAAGTGTGTACAATTTACACTTTCGGGCTATTTGCAATATTCCACTAACTGACAAAGGAGCCTATCTATGATCTGTAAAACCTGTGCCAGGGCCTTGCCATCCTCACAGGGAAGAATTTCTTCTTATTATCCAATATAAATTTACCTTATTTCAGTTTTAAGCCGTTCATGTTATGGCTGCACTTATCCAAGAAAGATCAAACTGAAACAAGAGGGGAGATTAGGATAAGGAGGGAGATGTGGAATTAGCTTCCAAAAGCTATTAAAAATCTGCCTGGTTTGACAGAAAAGAAATTAAGAAATAAAAAATACATGTATAAAAGAGAGAGATAAAAACAAGGAGTGTGAAAACTGCTTTACTGAAAAGAATGTTAGAAGATGAACTAGTGGAGGTTAAATGAATTTATAATCTACATATGAATATGAAAGGATGGAAACTAGAAATATTTTGTAATAAGTGGAGAAAAGAATATGAATTTGGACTTGGAGTAGTAAAAAGCCTGACTAGTTTCATAAAAGGAATTCTATCATTTGATGGTGTACCTATTACCTTTCAGTCTGTATTCCCCTCAGCTTTTTGGGGTCTTCAGGGGGGTTTTTTTGGGTTTTTTTTTTTGGTTTTTTTTTTTTGTTTTGTTTTTTTTTTTTGTTGTTTTTTTTTTTTTTGTTTTTGTTTTTTTTGTTGGCTTTGTAGGGTTTTATTTGTTTTATTTTAAAGGATAGACTGAGAGCCAAAAAGTGAGGTCACACTTTTCTGGAAGTCATGCTCTAATGGAGGACTGCAAACTGAGCAGTAATTATTCACTCATGAAAGTTTGCTTTTCTCCAGATTTCTCCTGTTCCTCACTAAATGTCATACTCACAAACTCTTACCAGAACATTTCACCCACGAAACAGCTGCTCAATTGTTTCAGGAAAAATGCAGTCAAGGAACTCTGAAAAATTCTCATGGTTTCATTCTCATGGTTACTGTGTATCTTCAGGAATCACCAGCACCCAGGCGAATACCATCTTTCTATTGCAGGCAAAGGGGCATCCTCCTGTTTTAATACCTCCAAGGGTTATTTAAAGTATTCCAGATATCTGAGCCCTGTGTCTTGACAACAAAATTCCATTTCAAATACTACTTGACAGGGACAGGTACTTCATGCAGGCAAAAAAAATTTCCTTGCTTATCTTTTTATTATTCTTCCTCAACTGTTAACGGTTGCTGATGATGGTTTAATTCAATCTTCCCCAACCAACTGTTGCATATAGATAAAGTCTTATAAAATAAAGGCCTTTTTACTCTGGTAAAATCATGGCTCAGGCCTGCTGCTTGGGCTAAATAGATGAGAACTATGGGAGAGTGACTCGGCTGAAGTAGAGGGACATGAGAGACGTGAGAGGCTCTGACTCCCCATGTCCACATCCTGGTGCATGGTGGTTGGCTGTGATGCCTTAAGTTTCAGCTTTCCTGTTTTTCAGATTCTGTGCTGCCTAGGGAGGCAGTTCTCAGCCTCATATGAAGTGTTGCGCTTCATATATTCAGCTCTCTTCACAGAGCAGGGAGACAAAACAAATCCTTTTCCTGCTGGAGACCAAGGGCATCTTTCAGGCCCAAAAGCATAAACAATGGTGGCTGAAGAGAGAAAACAAGAGGGATGGGACCTCACAACCTGAAGCTGTAATTGGACAATTAAACCCCAATATGCAAATGAACCAAAACTTATCAAACTGTAAGACTTTGTGACCATTTTTAGTCCACTTTGGGTATAGTTCTGGTCAGACTCTTGTCCTGCACAAGGTGTCCTTAAAGGCCTTTCAATAAATATCTGCTTTATCTCTGTTAAGTTTCTGTTTCAGGTCAGCCTTCCCAAGGCATCACTTGAATTATGTTTATTATGTTTTAAAACTATGTAAACTGATAAAGGCCTAACTGCTTCAAAAGGCCTGGTTTTTGCAATAAAGGGGCTCTGCTTTGCACCTGCCTGGGGACTCTGAGTGGCTTTGCTTCTTACAATCAACACATATTCCACCTATTTTGCTGCTCATTACTTTTCCACTATAAATAGGAATAACTCAAGCATAGCATGGACCTGAAGTTCCCTCAGCTGTGTGTCTCAGAGGGCAGATTTTGCTGGTCTTTTTTTTTATGTGGATGGGGGAAGGAGATTTTTCTCCTCCCACCACAGTTATCACTGAGGGAAGCAGGACTTCATATCCTGGGTGTGCAAACCCAGGTTAACATTCTGCTTTTAATTCAGCCACCTTTCCTATTCCCAGACTCCTGTTCCCAGATTCCTATTCCAGCATCCTGCTAACATGAGGACAGACATTTCTATCAGGTTTCAGTTTTCATTTCTTGGTTTCCTGCCATTCTTGTCTGCTCAGGGTGGCCATGCAGGGTCATTTATTCCAACAGCTGATTTTTCAGCAGTGTCCCCTCCCCAAAATTCCCCAGAGAAGACAATTTATTGATTGATTACACATTCTTCAGACCATTGCCTGGGAAGAAAGTCACAGCAATGTGGTTTTAGTGGTCAGGGGACAACACTCCACACACTGGATTATGTTTCACCAGGATATTGTTGATACAGACTAATGGTTCAGTGTAGAGAGAATGAAAGAGTGTGAATTGTGTGTCAGAGCCACAGCAGCCTCACAAGTTACTCCTAAGGATATTCCTGAGCCATTTATATGCTTTTCTTCTGCTTAAACCCTGATCTGGTTGCAAAAGGAAGTCCTCTGGGGCATAACAAAAATAAACTGGCAAATGTGGTGATGAAGAACTGAGTGACAAACACTCTTCCCAACTTTGCTCTGCTGTCAGAGCAATTTCTCATGATCTTGCTGTCCACAAGCTTCATTCAAGCCTTCCCAGCAGTCATCCAGGCACTTAATGCAGGTCTTCAAGCGGCACTGCCCTTGGACACGATGTGTGTTGCTAATAATCTAAAGTGACAAGGCAGCATAAGAGCTTTTGTTTAAAAAACTTATTAGCTGAATTTAATAAATTGAAACGAAGCCTTTTTAACTGCCTAAGGAATGTCCAAACCTCATTTACTTTCTCTGGACTCTAGGTGGAAATTTTAATCAGAAATCAAATATGTCATATGCTGTTTAGGTGATGTAAGGGGTTTTTATTATTTTATTGATTTATTTTAAAAATTCAGCCTCTGGGCAGCTATCAGTTATTAGGTATTTTCAGTCGAGTTTGTTTGGGTTTTTTTCACTCTCTTGTGATATGCAATGGAGACAATTTTTGACTGTATATTCACGATAACTTAGAAACATCCCCTTTGTGTAAATGATGTCCCAGCACGTGCAATGAGGCTGTACCTCTACAGATCAGGTTTCTGCTGTATGGAAACAAGATCTAAACAACAACAACAACAACAACAACAAAATCCTCCTTTTATTTCATCACAGAACAAAAGCTCAGCCATTTCCCCAAAATGCAAGATTTCTCTTGACTTTTTCTGTAGTTGTTTTAGCTCTTCAAAGGGCGTGCAGCTCTAGTTCTGTGTAAAGCTGTGCTAAGGCAGAACTGCAGAGCATTAAAAAAATTGAAGATATTGTGTAAACTTTTCATTGACTACTTTGCCTTGTCAAACTTGGGACCTTGTGGGTAGGAGAGGAGTCAGGCAAGCTCAGTACTACTGGGAGCAGGGCTGTGAGAGGGCAGCATGGCAGGACATCCCCAGCTGGAAACATCTGATTTGATATCATAACAAGGACCAATGATAAGAGGCCTTCCCATTTCAGTGGTGGCTAAGATGAGACATGACAAGAGAAATATCTGTGGGGCTATGTGCAGCTCAAGATGCAGAATGTCTGTACACCTGATTATTTCCTGATTGTTTTTCTGGCACAAATGGAGGCTCCTTTCCCACAGAAGTCCTTCCTTAAAGTTCCATCCTACAATACTAAATATTTGAAGGCATCAAAAACTTTTTTGATACTTTTTACCTGATCTTAGTTTCCTGTCTCAATTTTTTGCCTTTGATATTGTTATCTCTCTTTATCTCTGTAGGGAGTTTTCACTTTTCTTTTCACCTAAAGACCACCAATTATTTTATTCAGTTGGGCAATATTCCTAATGTACCTGAGCAGGGTCATACCAATATAACTTTGGTACTGATTGGGCAGAATATGCAAAGCAAGTAAACCTTCATTATCAATTCTTTTACAAACTTGCTCTCTGTAAGCTGTGACATTTTAATTGGTTCATGTTTAAGTTAAGAAATGAAAATATATTTTCATCTCTGTATGTCAAAGAAGGAGATGCTGTCCTCGTCTCTGAATACACAGGGAATGATGTGAAGAACTCAGTAATTTCATAACCCAATTGTTCCTGCCAATTTAGGATCCTTCCCTGGGTTTCTGATCAGCTGTGCTGACTTCTTTATCTCACAAAAATATCACAGATAAGGTTTACAGGCAGTGTGAGGGTTTAAATGGGAAAGCTAAAATGAGATTTATAGTCTCCTCTGCTGAACCACCAGAATGTAAATAAATATTCACTGACTTTTACACAGATTTCTTGAAACAAGAACATTTTGAAATCTCTCTATCCATCTTTTCTGCAAAATTATTAAAATATGTAGCTACATTTTGCTGCCAGTCAGACCCTGATGCTCTTAGCAAGGAAATCCTTGGCTTGATGTATCTAGTAGCATACAGACTGTTTAATATGTAAGGAACTGGTATGTTCCTTAACAGGTTTCAATTTACAGCTTCATATCAAGAACCAATTTTGTGCCACCATCCTGGACAGGAGCTGGAAAAGTCTGACCTGAGATTTCTCCTGCTGAGGTTGGGACCTGGCTCCTGCAGGTTTGCAAATAAAGACTCCTTAAGAGTTCAGTGCAGACCCACATCCAAGCATCCCCAATAGCCTGTTTTGGAACCAGGCTCACTTGCTTTTTTTCAGGATGGAAGCATGAAGCAGGAGGGGAAGTCCCAGATTATAAACACCTGCCAAGTTTGGCTCTGGGTAAGACTGGGACAGATTGAACCTCTTGCATGTTTCATAGATATCACTTTGAAATCTCTGTGATCATAGCTGTAAAGTCCATTAAAATGCCAAAAAACCAAGGAGAAATGGTCAAGAAATCAGTAATGAGTATTTATTAAATAACAGCTGATGTCTGACTAGAACACTGAATCTGCACCTGTCTCTAACAAACTACATTTTCCCCTTTAGAAATTCTAACAGAGCTTTGGATACATGGTTTCATATTTACCTTGTGTATCTTTTAGTATAAATAAGGATTTTTTTTTTTTTTTTTTTGTTTATGTGAGCTCTTTTCCTAATGTAAGAATACTGAAAAATAAAAATAACTGAGCTTTTCCACTCAAGGCACAATAATAATGACGAAATACACTCATGACTATATAGGAATATCCTGCCAGGACAGTACCTATTAAAATAATATTTTTATGTGCTGTTTCTCTCCAACAGACTTTAGAATTAAAATTAAACTCCTTTTTTTTTCCTTTTTTATTTCTTTTTTTTTTTTTTTTTTTTTTTTATAAAAGGCACTTTTGTTCCAAGGCAGAGCTATTTATCCACAAGTAGATAAAAAAGCCTGGAACCAGATGAAAATAGAAATTTTTCACCAATTTCCTCTGTCTGTTCTTACAGTATTACTTCCTAGGTCTCAAAGGTTACAGGCTCATGATGAAAATGCACAGTGGGTTTCACGCTGTATCTGTCTTGCTTTGATTTTCTGCCCATTCCTCTTCAAAATGGGGAAAAAATCACCAAAAATGAGATCATCACAGCGCTGCTGCCTCCACACAATTGACCATCATGGTGGTTACAGTGACCATTTAAAGAATAAACACCATATTTCAAACAAGCAAGGTTTAAAGGGAGATGCAGTTTTAAAATAAATACCAGTAAAAAAGACCGAAGGAATGGTTTAGGCCTGTGTTTAGTTCATATTTGCAGATCATAAATAAGAACTATTTGTACTTTTGAGATATTTTGAGCTGTAGAAAGTGCTGAGTGCTCTAGCAACATGTAGCAAACTGCACAGGATGGCAGAGCCCTCAGCAGTTGTTTTAGGTTCACCAATATTTGCAGGATTAAGGGTGCAGAATTAATAGGAAAAAAAAAATTAATTCCCACAGTGCTAAAAGGCATATGAATAAACCTTAGAGAACATAACAGTAAAAGGCACATTTTCATATTTCTATTTTACAAAAAATCATACATATGCAAATAAACATACATATAGACAAACTATCTTTTAAAATTAAAACAAATGCATTTACAGGGAAGATGGGTAGCTAAGACAGAAAAAAACCCCCCTGCAGTGATATAATTTTTAATTATAATTTCAATGCATATATTTATATTCAGAGTCACTATGATGTTTTTGTCCTTCTCATTTCCATGAAAGGGAGAGGTAATTGAAAGATTCCAATTAATGCTTTCAGCCTTTTAGGGCAAAAGTATTTAAGGCATTTGTAAAGTAAAACTGAGGTAAATAGAAATTTGGCTGAAATTAGCATTGACAATGTGAGCTATTCTACTGAAGGGAGGGGTCCCATGATGAGTGCCACAAGAAATTGTGTTTTAGGAGTCTGATTGCAGTGTGAGATATTAAGAGATGGTCAATGTGCCATAAAAATTCAGGTATATCCTTTACTGAGACTTTACTCATTGAGACAACACAGGTCTGATCATGGTTGATAAAAAGTCACAATTTGTGGATATTTAAAGGGAAGTGACCCAAAACACTTAAAAATATATTTATAAACTGAAATAGTTGTCTGAGGTCTAGAAAAGAAAGTAATGGACTTGATTTTTATATTGAAATTGTGAAAATTTCTTGGACTTAGATGTGATGTGGCTTAAGCCCAGTAGGCAAACAAGTACCATACAGCCTAGGCAGGGAGAAAGGAGGGGATCTATACATATCTATATATATATATTTATATATATATATATATAGAGATAAACTTCCACAGGGAATCCACACTGGATAACTCACATCTGAATTAAAGCACTCAGAGGTTACACCATGATCTCCAAAAGGCTCCAAAGATGGGCCAGTATCTCCTCACTGACCATGGCTTGCAGATACAGCAACTAAGTTTGTAAATTTTAGTGATTATATTTTAATGCAGACATTGCATTTAGGTGCCTAAAGCCCGAAAAGTGGCTTGAAAGCTCCTTTAGTCAAGCAATGACCTCCCCTTCTCCACCTCTCTGGCACTGTTCACCCATCCTGACTGCAGTGGTTAGTCCTAATGGGAGTTTGGGGTTGGGTTTCTTTCTGTCAGAGAGAAAAATCAGCAGTAGCTTCATACCTTTCATGAGTCTTTCATTATTATTTGGAATAAATAAGGTAAGAAAAGGTTGATATGATTTGACATGGTTGTGTCACCAGTATATTTAACACTTACAGCAACATGTAAGATAGTATTTCAGTGTTGGATTTTTGACATTTGTGCATCATTAAAAGCACATTCCTTCTCTTCTGTGAACAGAATATATCAAACACTGTGCAGAAGTGTGAGATTAGCTGTCCCACAGCTGCAGAGGTTTCAGTTCAGGTGTGTGTTCTTATGTCACATTCACTGCAGGACCCCAAAACTTCCCAAACCTGGCAGACCTTTGTGAGGTCTGTTTGGGAATTCACCAGGTAACACTAACCTGCTTTGAGGTGGCATGTGACATGTGAGTGCAACTAAGAGGTGGTAAAAAGATTAACCTAGCAGATCATTGCTGTCTGGATTTGCATTATTTATGTGTATTTATTTTCACACACCCTTCTTAAAGTCACAGCTCTATTTAAACCCTTCTGTGGTTACTGTCTCAAACTCATTTAACAATTTCAATAATTCCTCACTCCCTTTTCATTTTTTTGACCACCTTTTTGCCTTTGTCCTATGTGTAGCTCCCTGTTCAAGCTGGTTCTGCTCTTGAAGCAAAATGTGAGTAGTGCCTGCTTTAAGACCACACAGCATGAACAATATTAATATTAATATGCATTAGTTCTACAGTAAAAAGAAGGAACTGATTCCTGAAATATCTGTAAGGAGCCAAAAACACCTGGATCGAGCCTAAAATCCGTGAGCCATGCTGACTGGAGTGGTGCTCTGAGTTACAGAAGTATGAACTCTGCTGCAGAAATTCTGTCTACAGGTAGGTCTGGTTCATCCATAGGCTTTATACAAAACCCAAGCTGTGAAATCCCTTGTTGAGTTCTCCAGCTGAGTGTCCCAACCTTCATTCATGAGCTGCAGGCCAACAGAAGTCTATGTGCAGAAAGACAACCATAATACCACCCAGAAGAATATCAATAAAAATATGCTGCCTCTCCACAATGCTAGAAATATATTCCTCTAGTCTAAATGAATCTGTTTTGCTACAGTTTGTACCCATGAAGATTTCATTAAACAGCAGCCTCTTTGTTAATTAAAAGCTGCTCTCTCCATCATCTCTTCACACTAAAAAAAACACTTTTGCCCTTTTCTATCAGCGCTTCTCCCCAGCTCAGAATTTCCACTGATCTCCTACAGACTCTAATTGCTCCTCGTTTCTCCAGGTGTGTCCTGTACAGAGATGAGCTCAGCTAAAACCCTGTGAGGTGCTGCTGAGTACAAAGGGAAGGTACCTGCAGCAGCACATCATCATTGCCTTGCTTTCCACTTGTGATCAGCCATAATCCCAAAGCTGACTTCAGAAGAACTGCTGATTGTTCCCTGATTTCTGTTTGTGAAGCTAATTACTCCCACCTGCATGCAAAATATTGCATCTCTCCCCATTAAATTAATTGAATTTCATTTTTATCCAAGAATTTGAATTCTAAGCCTGTCTTCCAAAATATATTTCCTGTGTCTGGCTCATTAGATTTAACAAAAACACTGACAGAGACTGAACTGGAAGAGATCATTGCAGAACCTCCTTCAGTGTCTCTTTCCATCAGTACCTGTACCACGGCTGCAGTTACTATTTTTATTTTTTTTCTTTAGTACCTGTTAGTTTTATCTAGACCTTGGCTGCTTATGAGAGTTCCACCTGAGACCACATCAGAACCCTTCCTAAAGCCAAGACTCATGATATCCCCTGCTCCTCTGCATCCAAGAAGTCTGTTGGCTTGTCACAGAGGGAGTTTAGGTTGGTTTGACATGATTTGTTCATGACAAATCTATTCTGGCTGCTACTCATCTTCTACTCATCACTCAGATAATAATCTGTGTTGCTTCAGTACTGATTTTGTCTGCATCAAAAATAGTCTTTTAATGCAAAATTTCTCCATTAATGTTTCCTTTGTAACAGGTTATTTAAGGTGAAATACATGAAAATACTTTATAAACACTTTAACACTACTTTGTGGGGTTTTTTAGGAATTGGAGGGGGTCTGCTTTTTTTTCTCTATGTCAATATAACGAGAAGGATATGCTGGGCTTTCTTTTTGCAATATACAAAGTAGAATTGAGAGTTAATTGTAAAATCCAACCAGTTTTAACTCTGGATCTCTCAGAGCTGATAATTTAATAAATATCCATATATACATTGCTGAAAAGTCTGTGAGGCTTTTACAAAAATATAAAATTCATCATATTTCCTGAAGAGTCTATTACCCAGGGAAGATATTGGAAACATAAGGTACAAAATTCATATTTAGGTAGCATAAGGGAAGATTTTTCTGCCAATTTATTTCAACCTTGCTGCAGCAGGGTGAGAGGACAGCTCAGTCTCTGCAGGTGGCTCGGATCTTGGTTCCTCTGTCCAGACTGTCCAAAGATGTCACTCAGCACCAGCTGTACACAGATACCTGTCCATGAGGCTGGATGGGGACCAGCACCATCTGGGGTGGGTGACTGGGCACCCATCTGGGGTGGGGTCACTGGGCACCCATCTGTCCTTGGTGATTTGCAGCCACAACAAGTGCTGGACATCACCCAGCCCCGGTGAGACAAACACTCCTTTTCCTCTAACCAAGCCACTACCTTTTTTCCAGCCATGGAAATATTTTAAAGCAGGTTTTACATCCCCTTTTCACATTGCTGTCCTTAGCCTGCTGTCAGGAGCTAAAATGTGTGCTGACATTCAGCATCTCTGGAGTCCAAATCTGGCAGGGAGCAGGACAGGGAGAAAAATACGTCTGGAGTGTGCAGGGTGCAATCAAAGCCCACTGCTGTTGTGGCAAGAGAGGTCAGGCTGTGACAGCTCTGCATATAGGTCCTACATCAACCCTGCATACTCTCCATTAAGACTTGGAGAGCCCTGCTCTGATAAGTTTAAATCATGGCAATTGATTACCAGGGTGGTGACAGGATTTCTCTACAGCACCGTGAGGAATCTGTCCTTTGTCATGCCGAGGAACACTGACATATTCATTTTCCCTCTTGAGTCTGTGAGCCACCAGGGAAGTCCACAGGAAGTTTGTGCCTTAGAAACCATAAGATTCCCAATACATTTCCTCCTCTTCTCACAAACAACATAAAATTTGCTACATGTAGGCCTTTATGACTGCAATTTGATAAAGTACAGTGTACAGTCTTATCAAAAGGTGCTAATGAGAGACCAGGAAGAGAATAAGAAAATATTTTAATGAAAATAACAATAATGGGTTTTTTCTACATCTCTGAAAGGCTTTCACCTTTTCTATTTAAATGTATATGTATGTATACGATTTATATTCTCTACTATTAGTACAAAGAATAAAATAATGCAAATGCTAATGAACATTAATGAAAGGTGTATAGAAAAGTTCTGAATAAATATTGACCTGCTTCTTATGAGGGAATCGAAAATTGTAGAAACGCTAGCTCATTTTAAGGTGTTAATATCTTGTCTTTTTATGGAATTTCTGGGACTGGATGACTCACTCAGGAGGTTCTTTTCCAACCTAAATGATTATGTTATTTTGTGAAACAAAACCAGGATGTTTACTGGAAAATAAATTACTGAACATGTAATTGTTTCATGGCTCTCAGTGTTCTGTGTGCTGCTGCTTGGTGTCACATCAGTCTGAAGG
Organism: Cettia cetti; assembly: GCA_013401135.1. Taxonomy (NCBI): domain Eukaryota; kingdom Metazoa; phylum Chordata; class Aves; order Passeriformes; family Sylviidae; genus Cettia; species Cettia cetti. The sequence goes on from VZUI01080139.1 coordinate 63,763, forward strand.
AACTGTTTGATGGCACTGGTTGTACAGTTCCTTGGGGCATCCCACCTCCATCACAACAAAATCAAAGAAAACCAAGTCCATTTACTAAAATATGAAAGCATTAATTTTGTTTACTAAAGTTAAATATCTTAGATAAACTAACAAAGTCAAACTAACTTTGTTATATGGGGTTTAAGTCTTTCTGGTTCCACGCAGGGAGGTTTTTATCCTGCTGTTTATCTGTTGTAGTCTGTGGCTGTAGATGTGCCCAACATGCCAGGTTTCAAACAAAACCCTCCACATTAGCAAACATAGGTCTGATCTTTGAAGAAAGGAAAGATATTGGAATTACAAGACATATACAGACCACTTCTAAATGCCTTTACGAACCACTTCCAGTAAATATCTGATCTCACTTATGTCTGCAACTGCCCTGAAAACTGCAAACATAAAATGCACTCATGGAGGCACAGCTGGGGAGGCAACCTCTCCAGACGTTTTTGGGTTTCCCAATTCCAATCCAGTTGCACTGCACATCCTCCTCTGACAGCATCCAGCTCCTTGTCTTTTTCCATTTAACTGACTCTCTGTTTATTTTCAGACCTCATCTGAAAAACACTCTCACACACAAACGCACACAAACAGCCCCTCGCAGCTGCTTTAATTTCAAATACAAGCTTTGTATCTTTTAATGGGGAAAGTGTTTATGTGAGATACTCATTCTTGCAAACAATAAATACTGTGGTGACACTTCCCCGAGGCCAGGAACTTGTAGATGTACTTATTTATCAAAATTCATTGTTTTGTTTAATTAGCATTTTGAAGAGAGAAAATTCCTGCTCAAGATCATTTCTTTGCATACTCAGAACAAAAATTGTGTTCTCTTTGGCAGTACTTAAGTGCTAAACAGCTCTCCAAACTCAAATTATTTGTAAGAAAAACAACCAACAAACACATTTGATTTTATTTTAAGAAAAGCATTTACACTGTAGACATTACCATTTTTTACAAAACTATTTTCTGGTTAGCTGAAAGCTGAATGCTGCTGCAGTCAAGGCAGATTCAGTGGCATCAGCCACCTCTCAGGAGGAGTTCTAAGGGGGCGGGAGGGTTTCTCTCTTCAGAGTAAGGGCTTTATGCCCTCTTGATCGTGGTGAAAAAGACTGGCACGTAACAAAGACATAAACTCAACCTTCTGTCTAGGTCAGTCTTCTTTGTACCACTCCCAGCTGTGAATCAACAAGCATCATCCAAAGAGGATGGCTTTGACTTCACTTGAAAATCTTGGAATTAAGGCTGGGGTGGCAGTGCTGCTGAAGGTGGTGGAGCTGCAGCACTACAAGGGAACCTGCTGGAAGAAATAAAACCCTGCCTGTGGCAGGAACAGAAGCTGCTTCAAGGAAGCAGCTAAGGTCAAAGCTATATAAATTAAATAAACAATGCAATTTGTTAAACACCCAGTCTTGTTTCATCTGTATCTGGCTGCAGTCAGCAGACTGATGGATGGGTGCCCTTATCCTGTGTCTGCAGCCTGGCAAGGAGCTTTAACTCACCTTAATCCACGTAATTGCAGACCTTTGGCAACAAAGGTGAAACTGCAAAAAACATGCCACAACTGCCCTTTTCAATGGTGTTCTTGCTTCTTTAACTCCACTGGCATACTTCAACTAGATGGACATTAACTTATATCTTTTACAGTTACAGGATCAGAACCACACAAACTACAATGGTCTGTAGTTCCAAGCCAGTGCTAATAGGTTTCTGAGTCAGTGTTTTCTGAATGAAAGGCAGTTTTTCCACTGAATTAATAGGTGCTGGACTGCATCCTAAATCTGCAGTGACTGTGGTCATAAAAACTCTCAGTGTTGAAGATCTCTGGGGAGAATTCCAAAGTCTGAAGATGTAAATTAATATACAAAATTGCCTGAACTGCAAAGTCTGCTCAAGAGGTGGCCAAGATTATTTAAAAAATTTTCTTTCTAAAACTGCAGTTCTGACTAAGTCACAGTTATCTTCAAATTTTAAACTGAATTTGCTAAATGGTTTAGATAAAAAAAAAATTAATTAAGTTCACCAAACTGGGAAGGCAAATGTTTCCTACACAGTCAGAGGACAGCTAAAGCACACTGCAGGAAAATTGTGTTTAAACCCTTTTTTCAGTTTTATGAACATTTTCCAAAAGCAGATCACATTTTATTCTAGCTCACCCTAGTAAGTTCCCATAATATCCATCCTGTACAAATGTATATATATTAACAGGGACCAGGCTCTGCAGCCTGCTCATAATCAGCCCTCTTTGGTGAACGAGAAGGAAAACAAAAAATAAGGAAATATTTTGGCTTTCTTTGTTTTTCAGGGTATTTTCTGGTAGTATGGGGAAATTCCAAATGGTTGCAGGATTGCTGCTTGGCTTAGTCAGAAGCCAAATATATAGTATATAGAACCATAAAAGAGACAATTTCTCATTCTAGACTTCTCTAACAGGAAAGTGTACCATTTTATGCCCTTCTGACCTTGCTGTTACACAAACATTTTCTATCACTTACTGACAGAGAATAACAAGGACAATTGGAGCTTTAACCTGATCAGAAATGATCTTTTCAACCATCTTCAGATGTTGACCCACCAACTGTCTCAAAGTCCAGAGTTAGTAAATACACAGGATTGTGTGTGTGTAAATGCACAGAAATTCACACAGAATGACCTGCTGGCTTCTCACTCTAGAGCTGAACATTCCTATGGCTGTACAAGACAGTTTAAGTTTTTTTATCCTTTTTTGAAAGCTGACCTGTCCATTAGTATCTATTTCAAATTGTCTGTGGATTCAGGGTTATAAAAATTATTCTAAATTCAAATATGAAAAGATCACAGCACTTTTGTTCCTTTCCTAATTTTTATGTGGCTTTGACAAAGGCTTGAAAGAACCTTCCACAAATGTGAAAAGTTTTTTTGGACTTTGGAGGTTACAACTATTCCTTGCTTAGGGATTTCCATTTCACCTTAAAAGTCATGGAATGGCTCTGGCTGAAATACAGGCATAATTTACTCTCTCCCTGACAGATCATTAGCAGCAGAAAAGGTGCTTTGACTACTGTTTCTGAAACTATCATTCTTCATTCTTTTGCTTTAAAAGCTTAAAGTCTGTTACCCAATTCCTCCTCATCCTCTCTATCAGCAAGGAAGGGAGGGAGGTGGTGCCTCTGCCAGGGTAGGGGTGGTGGTGCCATCAGCAGGACTGATTAAAACTGGAGGGTGGGAGAAGGGAAGTTGCATTTTCAGGACAGGAATTCATTTGCAACCTTCAATACTCTGTGAAAATGACGGTGTTCTCCACAAGGAAATTTCTTTGCAAACATCAGCTCATCTAACTCTTAAAACAGTGGAGACAAGGCCACAGGGATGTAATGCTGGTGATTTAAACATATACTGAATAAAGTCAGCAACAAGGCCTACAAGCAGAAACTCTAGGTATAAATCCTCTGTTCTTATTTGCCTTATTGCCCCTTTTCTAATTTTGCTTTCTTGCCACATAATATTCGTCTGATGGTAGAAACAAGAAGACATTACAGAGCTGCCCATGGTTCTGAATAAAGTAATTCAGAAAGACAAGTGACTGATTACAACCACACAGTGCCCTGAACCTTTACTGGGATTAAGACCTGAGGGAAATTCTGCCCCTCTCCACTTTGCACTGAACTCGTTGGCTGTGTTAAAAATCTCTCATTTCCTTCTGACACCAGTGTGAGAAGCTGAGGGCAATACAGAATAGGTAATGGCACTTATTAAAAAAGCTGTGAGGAGTAGGCAAACTGCTTGCTGGTGTTCAAATTACCAGCATTTTAACACATCTTTCTAGCAAATCATCCAAAAGTCTGAAATAATTTACTCACAGCTTTGCAGAAAGGACCCGTTATCCAAATTTGCCTGTCAGAGAATGGCTGTGGTTAAATACAATATAAAATGTAATAGGAAATATTTGCTTTTTTTTTTTTTTTAGAAGTTTTTTTGTAGTTTTGTTGCTGCAGGGAATATAATTACTCACATACTGAAGTATTGCTTTTGAAGGTGTTTTATTCCCAGGCATTCATTAAAAACTCCTTGTTAAAAAGTTCCCTGTGCTTGGTGTGCTGTAGCAGCTAAATACAGGACAGAACCATCTTAAAAGTCACACACCCTGGGAAATAACTTCAGTTTTACAAAAGCCAGGGCTAAGGAACAAAGGAGGTTCAGCGAAGGGTGAAAGTGAAAAGTTAACTCTCATAATTAATTAATTTCTGCAATCTGCTTATTGTATCTACTCACACACACAGAGATGCAGAAGATTTTAATGGGAAAAGGAGAGACATTTGCCACCTCCTTTGTTAGCAAAGCTGAACGTTCAGCTGATATAATCTGAATAATGGAGGGCTGTGTTTCAGCACACACTCCTGGGATGGGAGATGAGTCACTTCTGAGAGTGGACAAACGCAAAAGAGGCTTCCGGCACTTGGCTGGGGCTTTCTTTTAATTGTGGTTTTTAGAAAAGTCTTCAGCAATACTGTAGGAAGCCACAAATAATAAGTTCTTATTATTATGTTGTTTCTTCCTAATTTTAAGATTCTCTGGATCAGGTTTGCATCCTATTGTTTTCTAGCAGAGAGCTAAAGTCAAACTCCAGCAGAAAAAAAATGGTATAAAATCAAAACTAAGGTAGAGATAAATCACTTCCCTGATTTCATATATCCAGCATTGGAGATGGTAACAAACCTGACAAGTTTTACCTATTCAGACAATGTCTCATTTCCATGAACTATGCTAAATTATTTTTTATAGGGAGAGACACACTCTGACTATACATTGTTACTGTAACACTACTTGCAATCAGTCACAGATTAAGAATCCAATATTTTACACATAGCACAAATGCAGAACAGGAAGTTGAACCCTGCATCTAAGAGTCCACAGCCTCATTAAATACTTCTCTGAGCCAGATACATTTTACTTTGCTTATGTCACAGGAGAGGTCAGCTGCCTCTTCTTTTTTCCTGTCCAGAAAATAAATATCATCTATTTAAGAGAAATACAGACACCAATATAAATATTTCAAAAACTTTCTCTTTCATGAAGAAGCCAGAGTCTTTTACTTTTTTTTTTCCACGAAGCGCAATTTGTTAAAATGATACTCATAAAACTCATTTGTTTGAAGGTAGCTTGTTATTTTTAAATCACTCTACAGTGTAGTCATAGCCTGTATCCACAGCCATTTATGCACACAAATAAGAGTGCATTTAACTCTCATGCATTTAACTGCATGAGCAACTTGTTTAAACACTGGCTGTAGTCAAAGGACAGCAGCACACAATTGCTGAAGGCAGCTCAACCTACCTGATATGAAAGTCTAAAATAGTTGAGATGGGGATTTAATTGATTGCCTTTGAGCAGTCATCTTACTTTTATGTACCATAGAAATAAATCATAGAGTCACAGAATGGTTTGGTTTGGAATGGGCCTTAAAGATCATCTAATTCCAACCCCCTGCCATGGACAGGGACACCTTCCAAATATACATTTTATTAAAGAGATTCATTTTGCTCTAAATGCCAGCTTTGAGACATTGGTGCACTCTCCCACCAGGCAAGGCCAGTTCTCTTCTCTTTAATCAGCTTAGATTAAATATTGCAATTTTAAAAACAGGCAGCAAAAACTTGAAAGGACAACATTAATTGATGCAGTTTTTAAGAAGTAGAAACCTCTTTATCTTTTCTGTGTTTTTCAAACTTTAGTATTCATGGTTTTTATTTTTCCTAGAAGGTCTGAAACCTAGAGGTCATCTGGCTATCTATTTATAAAAGTAGTTTTAGGCAGAAAAGGCAGATAAGCATGTTTGTTACCATCACTCTAGAGTCCAGGGTCTGAAGGTAAAAATACTAGGATATCTACTGGTTTTGAGCAAGGATGGCATAGCATTATGTAGTGAGAGGGATGGGGAGAATGACCTCAGATGTTTTTGTTTTCTGTGTAAAACCAAAAGCAATCAATGACCACCCATAGACACAGAACATGTGTCAAGCTCTTCATTCCAGCTGTGTTGTCATTTCAGAACTATTCAAAAGGTCCTGATCCTGCCAACAAACTCCCTTTTTTATAGACATCTGCATTCATGCAAAATTTCTGCCAAACTCAGAGGCTCTCAGCAGGCACAAAGGGTTCTGACCTTGCACACTGAACAGAACCAAAGGTTAGGTGGGTGAGGAATTCTGCCAGCTTGTGCTATCAATGACTTGTAAAAGAGACATTTTGCTTGTTATAATGTGAAAAACTTTTTTTTTTTTTTTTTATTGTGGCTCTTGCACTAAGAGCATCCTGCAGCAAGCACTGCTGCGAAGCCATCTGCAGTACAAGCTGCAGATTTTGTGCAGGCCATGGGCATAACAAGAGTGTTACCTGAAACAGGTAGGCTAAAGAGCCATTCTTCAGGATCAGAAGATGAGGTCTTTACTCATAGAAACAAAAAAAAAAACCCAAACCATTACAACTATAATGACCACATTAGGAAAAAGGGGGACTACTAGGTCACCCCTCTGCCTTTGCTGTATCTTCTGTGAAACTTGAACCATATTTCTTCCCCCTTTTTTTCAACCTCAGGTTTAACTTTTCAGAAGGATGGATTGATCCTACTTACTTTCTCCTCACAGTTTCCTCATAAAGCCACTGCATAGGTCAAGCAGAGCTTTTGCATTCATGTTGATGTATCCTTCAAATACAAAAATGTCAGAGTTTTATTGTATTTGACTCAATCCCTTTCTCTTATTCCCACCAAGGATTAAGTGTCAAAGCTGCTTTTAGGAATAAGGATTTATGTCTTGATCTAAAGGAAAGGTGACCATAGACTTAAGCAGATGCTGGATTAAGTCATCATCTTGTTACCCATTCTTTTTTGTTGCCTAACAGTCATAGTCGATGTGAAATATTCTGGTGAGGCAAAGTTTGTAGGAAAGAGCAAATCAGCCTCTCTTTACCTCTGAAATATGAATATGTGCTCTAACAGAACAGGGAGAAGACAGAGGTGGTGGAATTGAGATTTTCTTTGCTACCAAGATTGATGCTACAGATATTCACCTAGAGGTAAATAAGACCTTGTGTGTATGCTTACTTTCATTTTTCCACTGAACCATGAGAAACAAATTGGGAGAAAGTGATGGGAAAAGCCTAAGGACTGGTAGAGAATGGAATGTATCTGTCATGAGGAGAGCTGAAGCTGGGCTCTGCTCTGGTTTTGCTGTCACTGAGGCAGGTGGGTGAGGTGACAAGTCACCAGTGCTCTCCTTGCAGGTAGCTCAGCCCTGACGTGATGGATGGCCAGGCCACTCAGCAAGGTCAAAAGAGATTTCCATAGCACAGATGGGCAAAGTGCTGCGAGACTGTTTCATTGCAAAAAAAGTCACACTGGGAGAAAAGAATGATTTATTCAGGTGAGAAATATTTCTGCAGCTTGTTTTCTTCAACCTGACCTAAGCTTTGCTGCCAGGCTTTCAAAGCACTGGAAAAGGGAAGGCTGTGCCCAAAGCATTCCATCTCTGAGGGCTGGGTCCTAAGGCACCTTTGTGCTTGGCAATATATTACAATTACCTGGGAGCTCACTAGAGCCTAAGGGACATCAGGACCAAGACATTACTCCCGTGTCTGACCTTTTCTGCTCATTCTCTTGTCCTCGGGCAAATTGCAGGCTTTAAGGTTTGAAGGCTTTTGTCCTCATAGCACTTGGCTTGTTATATTGCCTGAGGAGAAAGATAATGGCATGTCTGTGTGGCAGAGGAGGGAAAGATGGAGAAGAAAGAGAAATGTCATTTGAAATATTCCTGCTGAATCTCTGGATTCTAAGAAACACTCTCTCGGCCTCAAGCTGAGCTCTCCACTTTCAGGTGATTCACATAACACTATTAAACAGGATGGTAGGTAGCTAGACCTGGCTGCATACCCCTTTCTACCTTCTATTCTACATCCTATACTTATCCTATTTATCCTATATTTATCCTATTTCTATAGTCATTCTATCCTGTATTTCTGTGTCTAAGAAAGCTTTTCCTGCAGTCATCAAGTCCATATAAATCAGTACATGTACAAAAAAAGAGAGAATAAAGGACTGGTTTGGATTTACAGCCAAGAATCTCTCCTCACCCTTTAGAAGGAAGGTATAGATAAGATCCCACACATCACTTTAAAAATGGTTCAGGAAAATTAAGATGATCACAGTCATGTAGACATCCACTCCAAGAATCAGGAAATGAAGAATAATTTTGGGTTTAACTTCTTCGTAATTTCAACAAAAGAAGAGTACACATGGCTAATTATACGCACAATTTCAATTATTCCTAGCCTCCTTTCCTCCCTTTCCATGAAGTGTGAAACTGTATTTTTGGCTCTCTAGTACTCCACAACAGGAACACATGGGTGACAGTGAGGTGAAGTTCTAGGTCAGTCATCTCCATGACTGAAAGGAGGCTGAAAGTGCAGAAAGGACAAATCCACAGTGTGAATAATTCATGTGCATGGATAAATATGAATACCACATGATAATTTTAAATAGGGAGCCATCTTACAAGAGTCACAAACATAAGATCCTGCAGTGTGTTTTTATCATGCTAAGCTGTATCTCTAAGCTTATATTTAAATAAGTAAATGACCACATGACCTTTAAAAATACTCAGGACTCAGCAGCTGTTAATAGCATTCACTTATTTTTGTTTACTGTGGAATGTCTCAGCACTAATTTTTTTTTAAAAAATAACACACAAATGAGTAAATTAAAAATTAACTGTGTTACTATAGTACTACTATGATCTGCTTCTATTTTCTGAACTCTTTTTCTCTCACTTTCTTCCCTCAGAGTATGTCTCAATTTCTAACATATGTTCCTCAAAGTTATTCTTGAAAAATGCTTTCAGGGTTAGAGACTGGGGTCATTCTGTGTCTGTGGGAGATATCAAGTCAATTAAAAAGCATTTACTCTGTCCCACTCTAAAAAGGGGAAGATCATAAAAAAGAGCCCCACATTCCCACATGATAAAAAATGGAGAGATTAAATTGAATTTTGTAGGTTATGATTCCAGCTGGTCTCTGCAGTCTGTTTTTTAGTTTCAGATGCTTGCCTCAGGCCTGTGGCAGTCACATCTCATTATGTACTCACACTAGTGACCATCAGGGGCAGAGACCACCCAAGAAATTCTGGTTGTTGGTTAATTATTGCCACAAGGAACCCCCAGTTCACATACCCTCTCCCACTTGTGCATTGATTTAGCTTTCAGTAACCGTACAAAAAAGACCTTGAGAAGGACGAGAAAGGGTTTGTTTATATTGCACACGAAGAAAAAATTTTGGAAGTGTGGGGCTGGACCAAAGGGGATGAGCATGGCCCCTAGTGGGTGGCTATGGTTGTCAGAGGTATTGAAATATCCTGAAGTTCTGGTATTGCTGTCTAAGGGAGAGAGAGGAGGGTGTTTACACCTCCTCTCCCAGCTTGCCTTGTGCTGTTGCTTCTTCCCTGTGAGGGGCCAAATGTTCAGACAGGGAAAAGGTTTACTGCAGAGAGTGGTTTCCCAGGGGAAGAGGAAAGCCTTGGACTAAAGCCCTGGAAAACCGCTTTTTAAGCATGGTAAACAAGAAGCTTACTCATATGCTCCCTCAGTTCAAGTATGCAAATTGTTGCTAGAAAGTTCTTAGTGCTTTGTGTTAGCATAGGTTGATTTTTGGTTCAGGAATTCTAATATTCCTAATCGTTCTCCCCTATTGGACCCTTCCCTCAGAGCCCGCCTTATTGTTTGTTATTTTTGCATTATTAAATTCTGCTTCTGGACAACTGGATCAAGGCTGCCTCTCTCTATCAAGTCACCATCAGGTCAGAGTCCTGAGGAAACTCAAAGGTGTTTGATTGTCCCAGAGCCCCGGGAGTTTCAGTTCACAGGAGTTGTTCTGAGCTCCCTTGTGCTGCTGAGCAAAGCCAAGCAAGTCACAATTAACTGCCTGATAACAAATTAAGAACTGTCACACCTGCCCTGCAGGGGCAGCATCCAGAACAACTGGCGTTAGAAAAATTCCACCAGGATTCTTGGAAGATGGTGATAGTTTCTGTGCCAAATGTTGGTGGGAATAGAAAAAGACAGGAGCCTGAACTACCAAGTTTGAAGCCACATATGCTTGATAATACACAAAGTTCAGGGAGTTCAGGGATGGAGTTTGGCTCAGCTCTCCTCTGTCAAACGGCACAATTGCAAAATGGTTTTTCTATGTTTCTTTTTTTTTTTTTTTTCTTACTCCTCTGTGCTGGTTTTGAGTGGGGTAGAATTAACTTCCTTCCCAGCAGCTGGCCATGTTGGGTTGTGTTTTGTGTTTGTGCTGAGCACAGGGTTGATGATACAGAGATATTCTTGTTACTGCTGAGCAGGATCACACAAAGTCAAGACCTTTTCTGCTTTTCCTCAGCCAGGCTGGGGAAGGCATGGGAATTCCTGAGAGAGTGAGGGAAGACACAGCCAAATAAAAGGATGTTGCACAACATGGGACCATGTAAATGAGGGGAAAAAAGAGGGAAAGGGGAGACATTTGGAGCCATCTTTTTCTTATATTATTTATCTTCTCAAGCCACTCTTATGTAGGTTGGGGCTCTGCTCTCCTGGAGATTGAATCAACACCTGCCTGTCCATAGGAAGCAGTGATTTACTCCTTGGGGGTTTTTTTGCATGCATGGCTTTTGCTTTCCCTATTAAGGTCTCTCTATCTTAACCCACAAATCTTCTACCTTTTACCTTTCTGATTCTCTCCCCAGTCCCACTGGTGGAGGAGTGAGTGAGGGTTTGTGAGGGACCTGACTTCTGGCTGGGATGAAACCACTACATTGTCTCATTTTCTCTTTCTTCCCTTCTATGTCACCAGTTCACCTTCTCCCACTTAGGCTCTACAAACATTCTCGTGTTCAGACTCATCTAATTCTATTTAACCCATGGCTCATAAGACTCAAAAATTACCAGTTTATCAAATGGGATGTGAGCAATGGTGAGGAAAATGCTGTTGTTCCACATGGCTGGTTCTGTACATTGTTTCAGAGGTTCAGTCTGTTGTGTCAATGGAAGAATGAAAAAACTTTCAGTAGGAAAAAATGTCTATTTTTTTTCCCCCCCTATAAACTAAGGCAAGTTTGTGTAATGAGATGAGAAACTGGCTGGCTGAAAATGAAAAAAAGGAACGTCATTTTTGTCTCAGAATTTTGGCGATATGAAAAAATCAAACACATTTAAGAAGGTAATGGAATCATCAATGCAAGAAAAATCTGTCTCTGGTCAAGAGAGCTCTTCTGGGTCACAAAATCCTCAAGATGCAGGTGCCTGAATCTTGGGAATGTATTCTGAAAAACTAGTACTACATTTGTTCTGGTTTTTTGGTCTTTTTTAGGCATCCACTATGGGCCATGGTCACAGACAAGGTCCTGAGCTATTGGAGAGGTGATGTAATCCCATGTGGCTGTTTTTAGGGGAAAATCCCACTGTTTTGAACAAGGAAGACGCTTTCCACAGGAGAAAGAAGTCATGTTCTCTCTCTAGCTGTGATGTCTCTTGCACAGCTCTCCACTGATATTTCCCAGGCCCAAAATGAAACTTTTAACGTATCTCTGCAGATCTCTGGGTTTGTTATTTGTAAGCAAGCACTGTAAAAGTTTGCTAAAGAAAAAAGTTAATTTTACAGCTATTCTTCAGCTTGAGTTGCTCCACAGAATAAATAATTTCTGAAATAAAACATCATCCCAAATTAGAAAAAGGTTGAACTTTCTTCTTTTTTATTCTGCCCAAAAAGTTAGTACAAAATATAGATTTTTAATTATAGGTTTGATTGTACGGTAGTTTATTCTTTTAGCTTGATTTGTCTCCGAGGTGGTGTTAGTCAACACCAATTTGCATTTTGCATTGTGACACAGGCTAGAGCAAAATAATAATTAAAAACAAACGTCTCCCCAGCTGTAGAGCAGTGGAAAGGCAGCTCTCCAAGGAGTCTGCCTGCACTGCCAGTAGCAATGTCTTTGTTCTGTAGGAAAAACCTCACTCCTTCAAGTGTGATTCCTACTCCACCATGTGATGTAGTAACTCCTCTGGCCTCTGTGGCTTAAAGTAAAGGTGCTCCCAAAAACCATTGAAGAAACCACCCCTGAGGGATGTGAATCTCTCTAGAATTCTATTCCTGAATAAAATGGGGAGAGGTTTGAATTTGGCAGCAAGGCATCCCGAGCTCAGTAGGTAGCCTATAGCTTGTACCTGCAGGTACAAAAAGGGGCCTGATTTTGTAGTGAATGAAGTCCATAAATCAATAAATCATTATCCATTTGGAAGTGAGAAATGGCACATATCAAATCACATTTTAATCCTGAATTTAAATTCTTCCTATTCAGCAGCCACTAATATATCCTGGTCTGCTGATACAGGACAATATGCCGAAGGCATCATTGGATTCTAATCACACAAGGAAAGTGATGAAAGAAAAGAAAACCCAGCTGGGGAGAGAGATGTCCCTTAGCAGGTGAAAAGGTAGTGACAGCCATGAAAAGTAAGAATAAGAAAAAGAAATGCATATCTGGTCTGAGTACAAAGGACGTGCAAGGGAAAAACCTAACACAAAAATCCAAGTTGCTGCGGTATCCTTCCAGATCTCAACAGGGAAATTTTTCATAAAGCACTACAGTCAAGAAACATATGTGACAGAGCAAAATTTTAGTGCATTTGGGCACAGCTCTCAATACAGGAGTATTGTATTCTGCTACACATGATAAAAAAGCACACTTGACTCACGTTTGCTTCCTACATTTTTTGTTACAGGAGGAGTTTGTAAAAGTAAGATGAGGTGGATTTTAAAATACATTACAATTGAGAAAGAAGCACAGGCAATGAAAGCTGACATTGGTGCACTCCAAGGGCTGCCACAAGCTGTGGTATTTCAAACAGAGGAATGTTAGAGGTCAAAATCTGCCAAGGGCCAGAAGCTGTGCTAGGTGATGGAAAGCCAAACAGACTCCATCTATGGGGACTGGGATAAAAATCTGTTACATTTCTGTTCTTTATTTCTCTAGTGACTGGAATATTTCTTACCTGTTTCTTTTTTACACTCAATATGGCACATAATGTCTCCATGATTCTACGTTCTGTATATCATAAAGGGAAATCAGTTTTCTACTGCTCCATTGGGACTACTACGGTCATTAAGGAGGACATAATTAGTCAAAATGATCCTTTTGTAAACAACCTTCTACCTTGAGAGGTACAGGTCAGTTGTCTGAGCCTGAAAGTCAAGAATTTCTTAGTTTAAACCCTGAATCAAACAAAATTACAGAATTTACTCAGTGTTTGTCTTCTTCTTATGCCTTATGCAGGCAAAGGCAAGCAAACGAAGAAATAAATTGCTTCTTTAGAGCTTGGTTGTTGAAGTGGTAAATAAAGTGTGGATGTTGGATTGGAGGTGCTTGCTGTCAAGCTGGCATCTTCTTATCTCTCAAAACAATTTCCATTTTGAAATAATGGGATTTTTAGCATGCTAATGACAGAATTGTTCTGGTTAATGCTAAAGACAGAATTATTCTGGTTTAGCAACCACGTATCCCTGATAATATCTCATTCTTTTTTCTTTCTAAATTTCTATTCAAAAATGTTTTATTGAATTATCTTTCAAAAGAGAGGCATTAACTTTGGTAAACAAGAAACTGGAAGCGTTTCCAAGGGTAGGACAGAGAGACCATTAGAAATGCTCACGATGGCCTCCTGTGCAATCTGGAGAATTTCAGTCCTTATCTAAACTGTTTGCAAATTGACAAGGGTATCTTGACATTTGGTGTAAGGACCTGGCCACAGCTTAGATAATGACTGCTGCACTATTTTCCTTCTTAATTGAAATTTAATTGAATCCCATGCTGATAAAGCACACAATTGATTTTTTGCTTCTTACTGTTGTGCCATGGGTACATGTGCTCCAAGATTCTCTGGCTCACTAAGCACTTCCCCTGGCCAACAGAACCAGTGGGGCATTTTCCTTAACCCTTTCTTAATCTATTTGAAGAGCCTCTCAAGCAGCCCATGCACCTTTTACATTTTGCTTTTTTGGGTTTTGTGTGATTTGGTTTGGGTTTTGTTTCTTCTTGTTCTCAAATATTCTAAGTAAAAAAAGAATGTAGCTCTTGCCACACTGTCAGGGAAGCCAGAGAATTTAAGGGTTGTTTGCTCCTTCTTCTTCATGGTCTAAATCAATTGTTTGGGGCAGGAATAAAAAATAACCATCTGCAGTGATGGACTTTGAGGCATCTGGCCCCTAAACTCTTTACTGAGCTGGCAAAGATCCCCTACATGAAACACCGACCTCTCAGGAGTTCAGGCAATGACTTATCCATGTTTTGCATGTCATCCATATTCACCATGGCCAAACTACTTTGTTTACCAGGGTGGTCTAAACAAGATACAGAGAAGGCAATAAAATGGCTGGAGGTATATGCTGCTATTCAAGATAAGAAATTTAAAAAATGAGGATGCCTCAGTCTAAAAAAAAAATATAAAAGAGACTTCAGCAGAAGTTTATAAAACTATGAACAACATGAAAGAAAATGAATAGGGAAATACTAATTCATTTACACAGATGAGTACCCAAAGGCATTAACAAACAGCAGGTTTTAAATAAATTAACTCTAAATGTAGAAATAATTGCCACAGAATGGTACAGAGGCCAAAAATATAGATTAATGTTTGAAAAAGAATAGCAAAAATACCAGCAAAGAAGGTCCTCCAGGACCTATTAGGCATGAATATTTGGATTCAACATCTGTTTCAGAAAACCCAAGACTCCAGATTGCCAAAATCCATGAGTCCTCAATGAGGGGGTATTTTGTTTCGAATATCCCTGGATATAAGCCTTCTTTCTTTTAAAACACTCTCCGGAATGGGGCTGGGCTTGCAAAGAAAGACACTAAGATGTAAATGGTGACATTTGTGTGTGCATTTCCACCATGTACAACACCAGTGCAGTCAGCACTGAAATGTGAAGGGGAATTCAGCTCCCACATCACAGGCACTTCAGTGGATAAGATAAACAACTCCCCAAACTCTGGAGGGCGTAATTGAATCATCTAAACACAGATGTCCTATGAGTACTGGCTGCCTTCTGCTGATCCTTCAGCAGGGCACAGCAGCCCAACAGAACCTGTGACGTGTCCATGCAGGTCACCTAGGACCTATGAATTGAATCTCTTTGGGGTTAGATAGTTGATTCTAAATGTCTCAGCCCTGAATTAATCTTGCTGGTGACTGTGAGAAATAAGGTAGTGGATTGAATGAGCCTTTGGTTTCGTTCATTAGGACTATTGCTGTATTTCATTCTGTCCTCCACTTCATAGCTACAAAGTGGACAAAAATATCATTTTCCTAGGTTTTTTGTTTTATGCTATTTGGGATTAAATCTACAGTATAAGAAATAAAGGCCTGATCCATTCAGGTATTTAAATCTTCTTATGATCTAAATGCCCTAGTAGATGACATCCCACATTTCCTGGCTAACTAGCTAAGTGGCTGGGGAAATAGTGCACACCAGCTGCAGCATAAATCCTCTGGGGGCATTGGCATTCATTAAAATTAGAGGGAGTTTGTAATTTATCTCTAAATCAAGCTCTAACTTCTTATCTGATGAATAAATAAATAAAAAAATAAGACAGTTTTGAGTTACACAGTGGCATCAAGGTAGGCTCCTGCCTCTCAAGTAGTATAAAGTAAATGTAAAAATCAAAGCCTTTGAATTAGGTTAGATCTTATTAAGAAATTACTGTGAGTGTTGTCCAGAGATGCTGTGGATGTTTTCTCCATCCTGGAAGTGGCCAAGGTCAGGTAGGATAAGGCTTGGAGCAACCTGGCCTAGTAGAAGGTGATCCTACCCATTCCAGGGGCTTGGAATGAGATGGTCTTTTAGGTTCCTTCCAACCCAACCTATTCTGTGATTCTGTGATGTCAGCACAAAACACAAGCCAACATATAAATCCAGTTCTTCTCATCCTTATGTTGGTCCTCGTTGGCTTTTCATCATCTAATTATGTTTCTCTCCCACCGTAGTAAAGTCTGTTTTACTTAACCACAGCATGAATATATCCTTCTTCAGTGTTTTTCCTGCATGGCAGACTGAATCTTAGAAAGTTTCCAATAAAATAAACACACACAGAGGGCAAAAATGTAAGAAAAGTATGCAGCTAACAGGCCAGACACTAATATGTTTGTAATTCTCCATAGTTTTGTTGACTGTAGGCAGCATTTCACTGATTGATATCAGCTGATAATTTTATCTTTTCCATTTAGATATTAAAAGAGCTAATGGAAATACTGAACTAAAAGCCTGATCAGATAGTGGAACAATTTGCTTAATGAGCTAATTATGGCCTTACCATGCCCTCCCTGGAAAGCTTATCTGTGTTTATCATTTAAAGAATGCAGATGTGTCCTGATCAGGGCAGCAAACTGAACTAAATAGCTCAGGAGTTCAGCTTTGCAGTGCCCAAATCCAGATTCCTGTTGCATTTGCAGCTTCTTGCTGCATTTGGATGCTGTGGCTCATTCAGGAGAGGTCCAGTATTCCCTGTGGAAGTACTGCTACATGCAGTATATATCTGAAGCACTCAAAAGCACACCTCAGGAGTTGCCAGGTTTGCGCCTAGCCCCTGTTTAGTATTTGTGATACGTGTTGGGTGTGTTGACTTCTGTACCTTCAAACTTCTTACTTCACTCTGTGCATATATGAGGAATGGTTTTCATCTCTGTTGCCTTGCACAATGAATACAAACCAGGCTGCAAAGAGGAGAGGGAAAAGATATTAAAAATAAAGGCATCTGGGTATATGAACTGTGGACAACCAATTTTTAAAAAGGAGCCTATCATTTTATTGCTTGCCTTCCCTAGTGACTAGCATTCACTCCTGATCTAAATTCTTTAGAATCAAGTTCTTAAAAAGCCTCCGAGAAGTTTAATCCACAGGGATCCTATTAATGTTGAGGAGTTTTATTTTATATCAAGAACAACAATAAAACTTAGACATGGTCTGTAGTTATATTTGTGATACAGTAGTTTTCTACCATCTCTTCAGCCCAGAATGACTAAGGTTTATTCCTTTTATTTAATAGTTTGTAAAGAGACTTCTTGCTTAAGAGTTTGTATTCAACCCTGTGAGGTAACCGTGTGTCACAGATGCTGCATGGAGTTTGGGAACTCATCACTTAGAGAGGCCTAGAAGAACACAAGAGTATTGGAATAAGAGGATTCAACTCATGGACAGTCTGAAAATATTAAAGACCAGGAGAGAATCACTAAGTGATTTCAGCTTCCATCTTTCCCTCTATCCAACTCACAGACCTTAAATATCCTGATCTACTCAATTCCAAGCTCTGACTCCCAGTATTTTGCACATTTTAATGGATAAATATGCAATGTTGTTGGAACAATACTCTGCTCCTTTATCCATGCTAGGAAAGGTGTTAAATTTGAGCAAAATGTTCAGGATAGCAGGTGACAACTGGGTGACACTGCAGACAAAACTGCAAGACCAGCAGCCAAAAGCACATCCAGTGTCAGCGGCAGCTTGGGCACAGCTAAGAGGGAGCAGAACTGCAGCTGGGAGTTTGCTTTTGTTTCACACCCAAGGGCAAAAGAGATTCCAAGCAGGAAGAACTTAGGATTTGTCGTCCTAGCTGAATTCCCAAAACACTCATCCATGCAGCCAGACTTCTTCCTATATTTATTGGCTATTTTTATAGGATATGCCTTCCCCAACAGTCTTCTGATTTAGCAAGCAAATACAAAAACAAAACAAAAAAGTGAAAAACTTAACTTTCCTGATTCAGGCAGCTGCTCTCAGAGGAAGCCAATGCACTCTGGGGTTCTTGCCCCTATTTTCAGGACTTTCCTGAAATGTCCCAGTCCGGTTACCCCAGAGTTCTGCTTCTCAGCAGTATAAGCACTGATGAGAGCAGATCTGCAGGTGACACAGCACAGACACAGCCAGAATTTATTTTCTGTAAATCCTTTCTTGACCCTCCAAGGAGCCTGGACTGGCTTAGCTTTTAACATTGCTCATTCTTCTAAATACTTGCCATTCTCAGGGCTGAATCCAGCACTGCATGTATGGATCTATGGCCACAGGAGGAGTGGGACTCAAACACATCCTTTTCCTTGGTGTTTGTCACTGTGTAGGTGGTCTCCTACTCAGGAACACAGGTGTTGAGCATGGAACGGGGAGGGAGCCTTCGTATCTTGGTGACACACACAGAACTCAAGGTAGGAGTTGTTGGTGGAGCAGTAATGCCTGTTTCAGGGATATTAATTAAATGTTCTCATTCTGTCTGTGAACCTCTTAAAAACCTTGGGGAAGAAAACCCCAACCAACCAACAGAAACACCACAAACCAACAAACCCACAATGCACCTTATATCTTGCCAGAGTGGGATTTAGTTCAAGCACAACCTGGAATAGAATATCCAAGGCAGGGAAAATCACTCCATTATTATAATGTAGTAGTTGCAGTTTTTAAAAGTTATGTTGCCCTGTTACTATGACAACTTCTTCTAAACCTCCCCATCACCAGATGGATAATGGGGAAAAAAAAAGCTCATAGAAAGGAGTTTACCATTAATTTTCTCCTTTTTTTTAATCTCTGGATATTATGCAAAGAATTATAAATATTTATAAGTATTTAACTTAATCAACAGTGTCTGTGAAACTGATTATTCTATTAGCAGAAGCATTCAGGTACAGAGCCTGAATGGAAAGAATCATTCTGCAAATGAGGGTGGGAGAAGAATAATATGGAGGAGGGAGAAATTCTTCTTCCACTGTTTTCACAGAGATAAGTGATGTTAGGTTAATAACTTGAATCCAGAAGCCTTTCCTCCTGCAAGTAAAGCAATTTCCATACTGTCATTTTCCTTTTATTGTACTGTGCAGGCATCCTGTCTAGATTGCCTTGAAATGTTGGTGGGTTTGCTCTTGGAACGAATTAATACAATTGGAAAAGAAGGAAAGGTGTTTGCAAACAATATGGACAGAAAATATAACATGAATATGTTATATTGTAGCAAAATTGAAAATTAAAACAGGGCTTGCAAAATTCAGCATGGACTAAATAAATTATATTTTATAACTTTGCAGAGAACCACATCATTGACAGGTTTTAAGTGATAAAATTATTGTGTGCTATCCATGTGCCCAGATAAGTATTTCAGGAAAATGTGCAGTCCTGTATGTGCACAGTAGTTTTGGGAAGGTTCCTGGACTCTCTTCATCTCTGTACTACAGTAATGCTCCTATTTCCGTAAAACATAATGCTGTACAGAAGAGGTTAAGAGGATGAATTTCAGATGAAAAATAATTTCCACATCAAAGAATTATCTTAATGTGAAAACCTATTTAAAATGCATCTAAGTGTAGCTGGTGTTTAGTTCATTGTACTGCAAAGACTTTATATGCAGCCTATCAATTAGAATCTCTGACTGCAAATATCAATATGTGATTGATACTCTTTGAAGAAGTAGAAAAATGATAATAGAGTTTATTACATGCCAGCTGCACTCATAAGTGTATTGGCTATGTTTAGTAGATGAAATATACTTTTCAGCTGAATTCCAGAATAAATTGCAGTTGTTGGTTTGTGTCAAATCAATAAAGACCTAATCACAGTAAACGAAATTATTGTGAAAACATGTGTGAATTAAGCATTTGGGAAAAAAGTGCCTAAACTCTAGAAATTAACAGGGAAAACTCCAAGGTGATGGGGGACAAATAAAATATGGAAATTCACAAGATCATACAATGCATTTGTTGGAAGGAACCTTAAAGATCATCTTGTTTCAAACCTGTGGCCATGGACAGAGACACCTTCCACTAGACCAGGTTGCCTAGGGATGGGCATCCACATCTCTGGGTAAACTGTTCCAGTGCTTCTGAATAAAGAAAATCTTCCTAACATCTAATTTAAATCTCTTCTCTTCTAGTTTAAAATAATTTCCCCTTGTCCTATCACCACCTGCCCAAGCAAAAATTCCTCCAAAAACACCACAACAAACTTTTTTTTTCTTATGGTGAAAGCCCTTGATTGTTTCTCTGTGACAATCATTTCCTCTTCTTGTCTCCATTTATGTGGAAGATGTCTCTCCTCACTGAAGTTTAGGTGAACCACCATTACAAAATGACACACATGGATGCTGAAGGCATGGATTTCAGTTGGAGTACACATATGTTTAAGAGGAAATGTCATCTCTTGATTTGACCAAAGAGCTACAAGCCACAAGAGGAAAGCAAATGACGTGATTTCATACTCTTATTTTTGACGTCATTTTCTTAGCAGTCAGTTTTTCTAACTATTTTTCCTTTAAACACGCACATCCAGATTCTCACCTATCATCCTTTCACACAAGCACTTCACCTTTCCTGGCCTCTCTGAAAAACAGACCATCTTCCCTGTCTTGTTACTTGGCAACGTGAGGGAGCAGCTCTTAGGACCAGATCCTGAGCTTATTCTCCCTCATATAGCCACATTGACTTCAAATAAAAGGCAATACTCATGCAAAAAAAAAAAAAAAAAAAAAAAAAAAAAAAAAAAAAAAAAAAAAAAAAAAAGCTTGTGGAAACAAAGACACAGATTATGAGGTTTAAAGCTGAAAAAGAAACAATAGGAGGAATTGCAGAACCACATATTGCAAAGCTTCAGGAACTCACAGGTTTGAGGAGGTGGCACCATCCCCACGATTCTCTTATCTGCCCTCCTTTTACATGAGTTGCAGATCTCCAGAGTACCTTGTTTTCTTTTGGTTGTGTTGGGTTTCTTTCTGCATGTTTAGCTTATTAGATGGCCTTGTCTTGGAAAAGCAGCCAACAAAAATGTGTGATCAATACACAGAAACGATAAGTTGTAGATAGTGGCTTGAGTTGTAGGACAAGGGAGTCTTCTCCCTGGCTCTGCCAGAAATTTTTTGTGCAACTTTGAACAAGGATCTTAACTTCTCATCAAGTACTGCTTTACAAAGATTACATAGTTAACCAAACCAACTGTTCTTCTAACTGGACAAAATTTGTTAAATATGCTAATTTGTAAAACTTAGAAAATTGTAGAAGCACGGTGCCAGGTATGCCCATGACCACTGGGAAATCTGGAAGCTTCCAAAGAAATAGTCTGCTTTTTATTTTACTATTTTGACAAGGTTGCAAATATCTCTTTTAATATCAAGCCATTTCCATGCCAGGTATGTAATTTACTAAAAATCCCAACAAGGGGGGAAGGTTTTTAACGCCAAGATCACCTGGAGGGTAGTTCCCTAAAACAGACCACAGGGGGTGGGCTCATGTTTAGGGTACCAGGACCCTTGGGGCTGGGAAAAACCCCTCCCCAGAGACCATTGGGTCAGGGTGGCCACCAGATAGAGGATTCCCTGTTCTCGGGCAGGGGACGAGGAAGGGATCCAGCACAAGGGAAGTTCGGACCCCGAGCTAGGAACCCCAAAGTGGGGGGTTCGTAGGGGGAATAAGGGCTCACGGCTCCCCAGGCAGAAAAATCTTGTGTGTGAGGACAGGTTTGCTGGAGAGAGTGAGACAAGTCCCTCACAGCACCATGACAGGCCAAGGAGGACAGAGGCCACTGGCTGTGGAAAGTCCTCTCACTCACTAGGAGTGAGAGGGAGGTGTAGAACCTGCCAAAATAGGGAAAGTAGCACATATTTCAGTCATATATATTTGAGTTATTTAAGTCTTAGTTTTGAGTCTAAGACTACTTAGACACACTTTTTTAGCAACATGTGCTTTGATTTGAACAATTTTTTTTTGCTGTTGGTTTATTGTTTAATACCTTTTAGAGACATTGCGAGATTGTGGAAAACCTGATGAATGAGGTTCTGGAGTGAGGCATAGCCAATAGTCCCCAGATCGCTCATCAGGGGAAAGAGTAAGTTGGCAATTTCTTGTGGTAGGGCAATGCCGCCATTTCCTTGTGTCAGGGTGACGCCGCCATTTAGTAATTTCTTGTGGAAAGGCGACGCCCATGTTTTGTAATTTCAGATGGAAGGGGAAGACCTAGGCCAAGATCTACAAGCACAATTAAACATAGGTGTAGTGCTGGAAGAAGGGTGTATGGTAGTAAGAATGATGGTGCTAAGACAAGAGGATGAAGAAAAAAAATAGACCTAAAAGTGCTGGCAGAAAGAGAAGGTCATGGATTATGAAGCATTCCCCTATAGAAATCGAAATGAAACCAAATACGCCACCAATAAGAGTAAAACAATATCTCATCTCAGCAGAAGGAAAACAAGGACTAACTCCAGTAATTGAAGAATTAATTAAAGATGGAATTTTAGAACCATGCATGTCTCCTCATAATACCCCAATACTGCCAGTCAAAAAGCCAGATGGTACCTATAGATTGGTACAAGATCTAAGAGAAATAGATAGATCGCTCATTACCCAGTGGTAACTCATCCCTACACCTTATTAAGTACCATCAATCCACGCATGGTTCATTGTTACTGATTTGAAAGATGCTTTTTGGACTTGCCCTCTAGAAAAAGAAATTTGGGGTTGGTTTGCCTTTGAATGGCAAGATGAGAGCATGGGAACGAAACAGCAATTACAGTGGACCTGACTCCCACAAGGATTCACTGAATCTCCCAATTTCTAGAAGAAATAATGGAACAGATTACCACAGTTGCAGAAGTACAGAATTTACAGTACGTAGACGATTTGTTGGTTTCAGGAAAATTAAGAAGTCAAAGAGATAACAGTTAAGCAATTAAATTTTCTAGGTGAGAGAGGGCTAAAGGTCTCCAAAAAGAAGTTGCAGTTTGTAGAAACTGAAGAAGATATTTAAGACATTTAATTGAAAAAGGTTATAAAACTCTAGATTCAAATAATTTACAAGGTATTTTATTGTTACCAGCACCAAAGACTAAAACAGATATGAGAAAATTATTGGGACTAATAGGATATTGTAAATGTGGATTGATGAGCACACCAACTTGGTCAAATTTCTATATGAGAAATTAGTAGGAAGCGAGCCTGTAAATTGGGATGAAGAAGATGAAGAAAAGCTGAGAAAATTAGAAACTAGTAACAGCTCCAGTATTAAGTTTGTCAGTTTTAGAGTAGTTGTTTGAATTGTATGTGAATGTAGAAGGAGTGGCTTATGGAGTTTTAGCACAAGAATGGCGCAGAGTCAGGAAACCAATTGCATACCTATTTAAGTTGTTAGACCCAGTTGTTAGAGGAGGGCCAACTTGTCTCCAGGCAGTAGCTACTACTGTAACTTTAGCAGTAGAGAACTATAAGTTAACATTTGGAAACAAAATTAAAGTGTATACTCCACATGACCTCAAAGCCATATTGAGTAGAAAAGCTAGTCAATGGATCTCAGAGAGTCGACTGCTAAAATATGAACTAATTTTAAATAACATTCAAAATCTAGAATTGTCTACTACAAGAGTTCAAAATCCAGCCCAGTTTTTGTATGGAGTACCAGAGGAAGAATTAGGACACTGGTATCTTGAAACCGTTGATTTACAAACAAAAGTTAGAGAAGATCTATTAGATCACCCCTTAGCTGAAGGAGAAGTTCTCTTTGTAGACAGTTCTTCAAGAATAATAGAAGGAAAACGGGTGTCAGGTTATCCAGTAATGGAAAGAACAGCCATTAACCCCAAAATGGGAAGGCCCCTTTCAGATCTTAATTACAGAAACTGCAGTATGAATGCAGGAAAGAGGATGGACACACATCTCTAGAGTAAAAGGACAAGTCTCTGCTCCCACCAAATGGACTGTGGTAAAAACAACTGATATCAACCTAGTGCTAAAGAGAAAGCCACCTGAAGAACCAGGAGAACAAAATTTTTCAGGAAGAAAGTTAAAGTCTTAATCAGAAAGTTAAAGTTTTTGTCTATTTGTTAGAGTAGCTGTTTTAAGTGATGAACTTAGGGCTTCAGAGATGTTATTTGTTAATAGTTATGAAAATTATGTATAAAAGTTTGTTCTTGCTTTTGGTATTTTTCATTACAGATCCTAAAGCCTGGAAAATAGAATATCCTCCCACGTACCTAGTAATTTAACCACAAAATAGAGAGACAGAAAATAAGCTGATACCAAAGAGAAAGGGAGTTCTTGTAAGAAGAAGGGTAACAGTAGCTGGTAAGAATATTGCAGGAAGGCAAGACCGGATCAGAATACGCTCTTGCCACATAAAAATGAAGACTTTCTGAAAAGCTAGTGGAGAGAAACATGGGTGGGAGAGTGCTCTGTACCAGACCCCTGTTGATATTGGCCCTCCTACTGATGACTACCCAAGATGGATAGTGGGGTTATAGAACACCGATATATATGTTAAATATCATCCAATTCATTCAATTACAAGTGCTAGTAGAGATCATAATTAACCAGTCAAGCCTTGCCATTGACTTACTCTCAGCTCAATCCCAATAGATGAGGACGATGATTTATCAAAATTGATTTGCACTAGATTACTTACTAGCCGAAGAAGGAGGGGTTTGTGGCAAATTAAATTCATCAGAATGTTGTGTGGAAGTAGATGATCATACTGAATCCATCAAAAATATTATCACTAATATCCGGAAGTTAGCCCATGTCCCAGTTCAGAGATGAACACCGCCGTTTAAGGTGGGACGACCTTTTTAGAGGAGAATGGTGTAAAAAAGGTATCTGACATGGACTCTAGATCCTTGAGGGATTGTCTAAGTGTGAATCCTCTGAACTGGGAGACATATAAAACTTGTCAATACAAGAGTTGAAAACAGATCTCCTTGTAAAGCATGCTTTCTTCCACATGTTAGAGAGTTTCCAGGATTTAAGAGGGATAGCTCTCCCATGCAAAGCCCAGAATCCTCTCCAAGAACATGCAAACACAAATGCCTGTTCTGTTTTGACAGTCTCCAGCAGAGCTGTGGGTTTCAGGGTGGTGTCACTGACAAGCTGTGAGTGAACACAGAGTTCACCCAGAGTCCTGGAGATACAGTCCTCACATTTGCCTCAGGGAATTGCCAGGAAAGGACTGTGAATATCAGTCCTACAGCCAGCCTGGAGGACTCACAGTTATAAATAATCCCAAATTTATAACTGAAATGTGGCTGATTACATAATTATCTTGCTTATGTAACTCAACCAGTGAGGCCTGTTGGAGAGCAGGCCCAGGCTGTTGGGGATTCAGGCTGCTGTTGGCTGTTTGGCTGGGTGGCAGCTTCTGGCAGCTTCCTCAACCAAGGAAGCTGTGCATGCCTTCCAATCTGTGTAGGGAGAAGAGGTCTCACTAAAGCTGGCTGTTTTTGCATGACCTTCATGTGTGTTTGTTGCTTTCCTGCTTCCGACATCATTGCGACAGCTGACAGCTGTGGTAAAAGTGATGAAATCTTATGTTTTTTTTTTTTTTTTAAATGATACAACAGACCAATGTTTATACTATGTATTAAGGAAGAACCCTGGAAAAAAGTCATCCAAAGCCTCCCTATCCAACCAGGCAAAGACCCCGTGCATGAGAGTACAAACATTTATTTTCTTCTTTTACTGTATCTCTCCCATCTCTTGAAAACTGTATTGTATAAAACAGTGCAAGCTTGACTGGAAAACATGGATAGGATCATGTCCAGCCCAGTCCCTCAACTTTAAGATCACAGACTGAAATAGTCTTTTTTCAAGAGTAGTTATTGTACATGAGGAAAGCAAAAAATAAAGATAATTTGAATTAATTTGAAATACTGTGTATAAGTACACCTTTTTATTAATCTGCTTTTGTGGGACAACTTACAAAAGTATCTCTTCATTCTTTCTAATAAAAGCAGAGCAGATGAGAGACACATCTGCTTTCCTTAAATATCCTTTGAATGATGGATGTTGAGTAAAGGTCTCATCTAGGAGAACAAACTTCCAACTGAACATTGCACTCTCTCTAAAAGCATTACTTCAGAGCATTGATTTTTTAACTAATGGCATCACTACAGAAAGATAATTATAACAACATATTTAAACATATTCCACACTGGAACACGTTGTTTGACATTTTTATACACTTGGGTATACGTGTAGCTCTTTTTAAGGAGCAAAATAGTTCTCTCATCTGTTTTTTCCTTTATCTTTCACTTTGAGATCATATTGTGAGATATTCTCATAATATCAGAAAGATACCTGAAAAAACCCAGACATGAAAGGACTGTGTAATTCTGCTGCACAGTCAACAGCAGAGATTTATGAAGTCCAGAAGTATTTTAACCTTGTAACGGAAAGGAAGGTTCTTCATCTCTTTTGCCTACATTACAGAGAAACTTTGTTTTAAACACAGGCAAAAGACATTGAAAAGGAGCCCCTACGGCGAAAAACAGTACAGTCTGCTTATGCAAGGGAAGAAAACAAGGGACAAGAAACATAATACGCTCATATTAAGTGAGACATGGTAAAAGTGAAAGGATAGGCGTGATGCCTCAGAAGAAAAATCCTTTGTGTCTATGGAGATACATACTGAAAATAAGTCAGAAGTGCCCGTTTCCCCTAAATACCTATAGAGTCACGGTGATCCATTTGTTGACATTCCCATTAAAGCAAGACAAAACACGTTAAGTGATTCTTAAACCTGAAGACAGCTGGATGACCTGCATCTCGAGGTGCCCTTGTCCCAAAGGCTTCTCCTACTGTCTTCCAGCAGAGTCTGAGCCAGGAAAGTGTGAACCACTGTCAAAATACAAGAATAACAAATTCTGCATTCTTTCTGAGAAAGCAGAAATCTCAAGTTACACCATTCTAATCTTTTTTTTTTCTTTTTTCTTTCCCCCAAAGCTATCTAAAGAGTGCAAAGACAAAAATGTCAATATGGATTGTCAAGCCACAGCCCAGAAGTGTGTGTGATTACCTAGGATATCTTAAGTGAAAACCTGGAATTTCTACATCATCACTGGGGCATGTAGAGAAGAACCAGGCCTGCCCAAATTAAGTAACAATTCTTTCCTAACCACATTCCTATTTTCTAGTTTAGGTTTAGCTGTTAGATGACTGAAAATACACTAGATCGATACCCATCTCATTTTTACTGGGAGAAAAGAAGCAGAACAAGGCAACTCTCTTCCCTCTCCCCTTCCTGCATCTTTGGTGTTGTGGAAATAAAAACAAAGTTCAATTCTAAAATATCAGGGTGGAATTGGAAGGAGGGAGAAAAAATATTGGGTTAAAACCAAGAAAGGTACCAAAAAACTACTGAATGAGTATGTCATCCATTTTACTTCTTCTGTAAAACCTAAATATTTCCAAAGGGAAAATGTTGTTCCTGTTCCTTTCAATGCTGTTTCTTTTCTTTTGCCAAAGGAAAGGGTATAATGGCAGTCAAAGGTGTCCCCTTTATTCAGAACTCCCGTTACTAAATGTCCCAGTCTTCCTGTAATGTGTAGCTTTAATGCCATACCAAAAGCGATGAAGAAAAAATCACATAACATCAAGGGATAGCTCCATAATCAGAAGGAAAATGGAGATACGGGACAGTATTCACTGAAATAGAGCAAGTATACACAATAATCAAAAAAAGCAGAGATTTTTTAAAAAGCCACATGATACATGACTTCTCAACTGGTGATTAGAGAGCAATTCCTATTAGAATTACTTATTTTTCTGACATTTGTTATGTTGCCCTGTACATATCCAATAGCTCTCAAAGTTTACAAAGACATGAAATACATGAACAAGTTCATAGCAGTTAGTAAAATACCAGGTCTAGTTGCTACAGTTTCTAAAACTTCACAGAGTAACACTCATCCATGTATAATCCAGAAGTAAATTAGACAAAATAAGGGTTTTCTTGTTTGTTTGGGTTTTTTTGAATCATACTGCTTCTCTTGCAGGTATTCATGTCCCAGATCATGAATCCCTACCATGACACAGTTCAAAAACTGACATGAAATGCAGCATGCATTTAAACACCTGTTTCTTACACTCAACAGTGACTCACTGTTAATTCCCATGGTTAAAAAGCAAGCCTGGAGGCCACAGGAATTTTCTCTGTTTTAAGCCACCCTGAAGATGTCTCACCATTCTTTCCATGTTACAGGAGCACAGAGATGTCTGAGTTTTGACCTTTAAGCTCAACATTACTTTAGCTACGACATATTAGACTTGGTATCAGTATAGAAAAAATGGATTTAAAATGCTCTTTTGGAAGCAGCACAGGAATTCCTGTAGCTGGGGTGCAAGACTGTATTAACACAGAAGAAAGCTGCATTAATTCTGCAAGACTTATACAAACATGCCTTATCCTGACCAAAATTAAAGGGAAAACAGACCTCTAGAACTTTCCCATATTTGGTATTTGGATTAAAATCCATACATGTTTTTTAATAGCTTGACTTAGAAAGTAAAGTGTTCAGTTTAATAATACTTGCCCCCAGGAGGTCTCAGTTTTCCTTTAATAAAGGATGGGTACAAGTTTACAAAATGAAAACTCTTGATTGTACAAAGACCTGTGTTGACCATGTAGGTATAAGATAAGATGTAGATCTTCCAGACAAAGAGAAAAAGGATGCAAAAGAGCATCAGCCCTTGGTTGTGAGCTCCCAGATCTGCAGTCACAGCCTCCACATCCATCTCTTCATTTAGATCAGAGCTTTGATAATCTTGATGTGTGGAGTGTTCAGAAGAATTGATTTCATGTAACCTGTTGTAGTTTAACCCAGACAGATAAGGCCCTCAAACCCCTGCTTCCAGCAGAAAGGGGAGGGAACTGGAAAGGTAAAAGTGAGAAAACACAGGGGCTGAGTTTAAGAAGTAAAAGAAACAAATATATAACCAAATAAAACATGCTGAGCAATAAAACAAGGCCATATGATCTGGGTTATCCCTTGGGCAAGTTGGGGTCAGTTGTCCTGGCTGTGTTCCCTCCTGGATCTTTGTGCACCCCCAACTCCTCGCTGGTGGGGTGGGGTGAGGAGCAGAAAAGGCCTTGGTTCTGTGTGAGCACTGCCCAGCAGTAGAGAAAAGATCCCTGAATTATCCACATTGTTTTGGTCACAAATCCAAACCACAGCACCAGACAGGCTGCTATGAAGAAAATTAACTTGATCCTTGCCAAAAGCATTATCCCTGTGGACTTCACATCTGTGGCCTTCAGAGGTGGGGGCTTTGGCCTTAGGGCAGAGAGCCAGCTGGTTCTTTCTTCTTCCCAAACAGCATGACATTCCCCCTGATATGCAGTATATGGAGATAATACTTTATCCACAATCTCTGTGAAAAATATTATTTAGAAATGACACACAGTCTATCCAACCCAGCCACCCTCTCCTGAAACAGGAATCTCTTCTCAATCTTCTTTTACAAATAAGGGGCTAAATCTTCAGTTTGGAGCTAATGATGAGGAATTTGGAACATTTTCAGCAGCACATCCCTCTCATACAGAGCTTGAAGTTTAAGTGTGACTTTGGAGAAAAATGTCTAAGATAAAAAAAGATTCTTTAGAGCGCAGCTTTTTAAATGGCATTTTGGTTAGGCACAATACAGTAAGGTTGTAATCATAGTTAAAATATTCATCCATTTCAATATACGTATCAAAGGATTGACTTGTAGGGAGTTGATTAAAAAAAAAAACTTACTAAGAAATCCCAAAGTAAAGAACTATGTCTCCAGAAAATGGGAAGTAAAAATACCAAGACTTAAAAAAAAAAAAAAAAAAAAAAAAAAAAAAAAAAAAAAAAAAAAAAAAAAAAAAAAAAAAAAAAAAAAAGTATCTAAGCTACTCAGAATTAATTTTAGAAATATTACAGATTATTTGGGTTTAAGGGGACCTTAAAGATCATTTAATTCCAACCCCCTGCCGTGGGCAGGGACACCTTCCATTATCCCAAGTTGCTCCAAGTCCCATCCAATATGGCCTTGAATATTTTCAGGAATCAGGCAGACACAGCTTCTCTGGGCAACCTGTATCAGGTCCTCACCACCCTCAGAGGGAATTTTTTCTTCCTAAATGCAATCTAAATCTACCCTTTTTCAGCTGAAAGCCATTCCCCAAAAACTAGTACGTATATATTTTATATATCTATAAAGATTAACTCCAGCCATTTTTTTATACTTTAAGAAATCTCAGAACATGCTCATAGCAGAATAAAGATGTTTCAGGGCTTCCTGGAATAAAGACTGGCACCTCTATTAACATATTTCTTAAACTAATGAGGCCACCAATAGCATCTGTAAAGGACATAATGCCAGTAAAAGATGAAAGCAGGAAATATATTTTTCTTCTCCTCAGCCTCTAAAGAAAAGTTCTATCTCCAAAGTTCAGTATTATTCTCCCAATTTCTTAGTCTGTTTATTCCCTCAGCTCTTTTAAGGAAAGAAGCAGTGACCAGGATACAATGAACTAAGGATCCTCGAAGTGGCACCAAAAAGAAACAGCCAGGAAGAGACTGGCAGTTTCCCAATTTTTGCCATTACTAACACTTATGTATCAAAGGCAAGCCAGGCAAAGCTATGAGGATTACCTCCTTAGAAAAGCTTCACAAATTACTTCAGTTTTGTCTGATTTTAATGGGAACCTGAAAAAAATATTTATAGTCTTAAACAGAAACAGCTTCTCTCATTAAACATCAAAGTGATTTTGCATATATATTTTCACAGGAAAAATACATTAAACTTGGTTAAATGAGAATTATTTACATTCTTGCTATTCAATATATTGTTTAGCTCAGGACACTTTTTTGCCAGGTGTTTGTGTAGCAAGTGAATTCATGTGCTTTCTTTGATGTATATTTATTTAAGTACATACTTCTTACCATGTGCATACTATTTCTTAAAATTATTTTTAACTGTTTAGGTTATCTCTGATAAAAACAAACCAAACAAAAAAGAATCAAACCAAACAAACCTAGGTCATACCTAGCCATGACCCATCTGGCCATTTCCAAAAACACGTGGAATAGGAATTATTTGTGATGGCCCAAAACTGAGGGGTTTTTAATTTGGAATATGACACCTTTAGCTTTAATTAGAAATCAGTATTAATTCCAATAGGGAACTGAATATGAAGACTGTATGTGTTTGAAAGAAGGACATAATTCTATGGCAACTTATGAAAACCATTTTCATATTTAGTTTTCCCTTTCTCATTTTCTCTTCTTTAATAAGTCAAGGATTTAGTAATATTGTGATTTTTTCTGCTTCCTTTTCATTATCCTGCTCTTTAACATGGGGTGGAGAACCCATACTGAAAGAACAGGCAATTTCTGAGGCAGTTTCAAACTCATTCTTGCATGTTTTCCAACCAATCTGATTGTTGCCTCACCAAGGGGCCCTGCTTTATCAAATTTTCAAGGTAACATCCACAGTTTCTTTGATTTGACCTTTAAAGTGTTATTGTGTCCTTCAGTTCCATCATTTATTACACCAAGACTGATTCAGTCAACCAAGCCACCACAAAGTGACCTTGTTTTCACAGCTCAAAGCACCCAGCAATGCAAATTAATCACAAAAGTAAAAATAAACTAATAATAATAAAAAAATCTATACTCTTAAAACCACATTGAACTGTATACCAGAAGTAAGGCTCTTAACGTGGTATTTTGCCTCTAAAATTTTTATTATTCAAAAGCTCATTCTTCAGCTTTTAAAGAAAATGGAATATAAAATTTTAAGAAGAGTCTGGCAAGATTTGTTACTGTTTATCTGAGTAGTGCTGGCCCTGGGTGAGTATTGTGCCAAGCAGACTTGGATGTGGGGATGAAGCCATTTGTTCTGGAAGGGCCTGACAGTTATTCACACATTGGCCTTACCAATTACTAATGGAAATTTTCTTCCAGGCTCTTTGCTTTCTTAAAGGAAAGGAGCTCACACAGGATAGCATTATTATCTGTATGGTGGCTCCACCACTTCCAAGACACTCCATTGCATTCTTATTCAAGTATCAAGCCACACAACCTTAAATTACAGTTCCTCAGTATCTTTGATTGAGAAAGATCCTGGCTGATGAAGCTTGCTTACAGTTTGTATAGAATAAACAACATCAATAGAATAAACAACATCCATCTCGTTTCTCTGAAAACAATGAGCAAAACTGGCGACCCACCTAAAAAACAAAACAAACCAAAATACTACCAAGGATTATATTTTACCAATTAGTCATTCTTTTGGTACGAAATAGTAATTTTTATTCCATTAAATTTTATTTCACACATGCACATTTATCTGAAGATTTTGTATGTGGAACGAACTGCCTGGGATCTATTCTACCATCAGAAGGAAAATGGAGAGAAGAAAGAGAGGTCATAGCCCACCACTAAAACTAATATTTCCTGTATTTCCTATATTTACTTTCCACCTTTTAGATGGCTGACACCTTTTCATGCAGTCGTAGTGCTGCAGTGGAAAGAGTTGTTTAGCAGGTCAATCTGTTTTCTTCAAAAAGATTAACTGTTGCTTCTTTCAGAATGAGACAGGTTTGGGTTTTTTGGAGTTTTTTTATTCTTGAAATGGCAAAGATAGCAATTATTTCTATGAAACCTCCTGTATTTTATGCACACACATTTTTTTCAGCTGCTTGAAAGGACTTTCAGATGTAAGAAAGTCTGAAAACATAATGGACCACTGAATGATTTACTATTTCTAAGAACAAAGATCTTGATTCCTGTTGCTAAGCTGAGACAAGAACAAGGTGGCTGCTCCTGGAGCAATAAGAACATACAAGGCCAGGTTGGACAGGGCTTGGAAAAACCTGGTCTAGTGGAATGAGATTTTTTTTTTGGTCTCTACCAACCCAAAAACATTCTATGATTCTATGATCCTACTGTACTGTTCATAGTCGTGTTTGTACATCACTCAATCATTGCAAAAAATATTTTTTTTGAAGTTTTAACCTTTGTTAAAAGGGTTGAATCTTGCAAGCAGAAAAAAAAAAGTATAATTTTTACACACTAATTTCTCTTGCAGCTGTGAAAAGTCAAAAGTTTTTTCTTGAAAGATGTATTTCTGATATCTCCAATGACACAAATAACAAATTATTTCCAGTAATTTTTCACTTCTACAGACTTAAAATGGGAGTAATCCACTTGCTGCTTAATTACTTTCAAGAAAGCAACGAAGTTACACAAGAAAATCTTGGGAAACTGGAAAAAATGTGTTGAAAATATAAGAACATCCATATCTATTAAAAATAGATTTTAAAAAAATTTGTAGCTAATAATTAGAAAAACCTAACAAAACCCAATCTTTTAGGAAAAAATCTGTCTACAAATTCTTTAAAGGTAGAAAAAACTAAAGGTGCAAAAGCAACATAAATAATTATTATTATTTGTGCAATACAACAGATTCTTAAAGGTGATATGAAGAAGTGCTTCATTCCTTCTATTTTCTAAAAGAGAATTTATGAAATTTTGTATAATGTAGACAGTGGGGTGTAAAAAGAGATCATCTCATAGCAGGAAAATGGAAGAGACTGGGAAGGGACTTAAGTAAACTGAGTCTCTAGTAGGTGACTTTAGAGATTCTGTAAAGTATGTGACTGTTTATAAATTAGATTATAATAATCTGAGTCACCCCCATTTCAAGACAATGAGTGTCTTTCCAGGAAATTGTTAATTCATTGAGCAGTCTGACTTAGAATCACAGAATGACAGAATGGTTTGGGTTAAGGGTACCTTGAAGATCATCCAGTCCCAAGCCCCTACTGTGGGCAGGAACACTTTATTCTGGACCAGGTTGCTCCTGGCCTTGGACACTTCCAGGGATGGGAAGACTGCAACCTCTCTGGGCACCCTGTGCCAGGGCCTCCCCACCCTCACAGGGAACAATTCCTTCCCAATATCCCATCTAACCCTGACCTCTGGCAGGATGAAACTGCTCCCACTTCTCCTGGCACTCCAAGCCCTGGTTCAAAGTCCCTCTCCAGCTCTCATCACCACTTCAGCACTGAGAGGTGCTCAAACTGAGTCTCTTTGAAGCCTTCTCTTCTCCAGGCTGAACAGCCCCAACTCTCTCAGCCTGACCCTTGAATACTGCTTGAGAGTGTGAGAGACTGAGATTTCATACTTGCAGAATTTACTGTACCATTGCATTTTCAAATGCAAAAATAGAAAAAATATTTATAAAAAACCCCAACCACACTGTAGAATGAAGCTACATATTGATAGTCCTTAGGCTGAAACCCAAAATAAAGTTAACCCTGTTTGTGCCTTCAAAATGTTGTATGAAATTCCAAGGAAAACATATAATGAGACATATTACAGTGGATAGCCATCATTAAACAATGCCTTAAAATTTTTAATAATGCTGATACAGTAAAAAAAATGATACATAACTAGAATGATACTTAAAATGAGATATTAGTCCTTTTTTTCCTGCGTTTTCCGTGCTACCCAGCCAAAAGACACAGAGAACTGCCAGTGATCTCATATGTCAGGATGTTCATCCTTAAAAGGCTTACTCCAAAGAACACACCTTGTCTTTATCTCAGACATCTCCATGCTCCTCCAACATGGGAAAAATAGTGAGAGGGTGGCTTAAAATAGAAATTTTTTGCCCGTGAAATTGCATTACATTAAATAAGACCCAATTACTCTCTCTTCATTTAAAGTAACATTTTTTGTTTACTTTTGTGCAAGGCTACCTGCATTCACTATGTGACAGCTGTTAGGAAGCAGTGTTTCTGTGGTTAAAACAAAAACATGGTTGGAAGGGTTTTGCAGGAACTAAGAATATCTAAAAAGGCCCAGTCTGCATTATTAATACGCTGAGCAATGAGAGGATCAGCAGTGGTGATTTCCATGAACTTCTGCATTCTGCTTCAGAAATCCCTGAAACTTCAGTCTAGCCCTGCTTCCTTTTGAGCTTGTTCATCTTAAAAACTGACCTCGTCTCTCCCCTGCAATAAATCATGTTGAAACATTCTAGAACACTACAGTGCGTTTTCACATGGAATCATAGAATATCCTGAGTTGGAAGGGACTCACAAGGATCATCTGAGACTGATGACTGACTGGGACAAGATCCCCCAAGAATCCCACCCTGAGAGCAGACACATGGCTCTGACAATGCCCTCTTCCCTCCCTGGATCAGGAAAGTGGATTTGCAGAAATCATTGTCTTCATGTGAAACCTGCAATTCCAGCCTTGCATTGCTCAGCTACATTGGATGGTCTGTAATGGTTAGAAAATATTAGAATAAAAACTGCGTGCCTGACGTTTTGGGCAAAATAGGTGTCTTTCTCTCAGATTTGTTGCTTATATAAGTTTGTGATGGAATTTCTGCACACACTGAAATGCAGAGGGGTGTCACAAGTCCCACGTATGCAGGCAGATGATTTGATCCAGCAGGCATCAGCCCTTGATTAAAAGCTCTGGGAATTTGCAGGTGTTCAATTAGTCACCAGAGGGAGCCCATATTATGTCATAAACACAATAAGGACAGAGTGAAAAGGTGAGGGAATAAACCTTTGGAGAGACAGAGTGAGAGAATCACTCTTGTTCCCCTCTGCTCCCTGACAATCTGGCTCCAGGCGTTTACTTACAGGGCAGGGTGGGTTTTCTCAGCAATGTTACATTTTATAAAGTAAGTTTTAAGGA
The DNA here is from genome assembly GCA_013401135.1 of Cettia cetti. Classification (NCBI taxonomy): domain Eukaryota; kingdom Metazoa; phylum Chordata; class Aves; order Passeriformes; family Sylviidae; genus Cettia; species Cettia cetti. The sequence goes on from VZUI01080139.1 coordinate 99,326, forward strand.
GCATGAGCACAAGCTCTCTTTTTCTTAGGCTATTGATGATTTTTTTTTTTTTTCATTTGCTGATGTACTAAATGATGCTAGCAAGGAATCCACTTTACTAATATGTGTTAATAAAGGTCAAATGTCACAGAATTCTAATTATCACAGACCCACTTTCATGACACAAAATACATCTGGATAATCAAACACAATCAAAAGGAACATGAGATTAGATAGTTTATTGATTAATCTGTTATAAGAGGATGTTGGGATAATGCATTATTTTATAAATTATGTTTTCACTGGGATTTCTTCTCATGGCAATACCCACTATGACCTGGAGACAGCTTTGTGTGAAAGGCAAGGAGAGTTTTATATATTCCTGTACTAAGCAGATACTCTTTCATCCCCCAGCTTCAGCTTTCCTCCCTCACCTTATCAACAACAAAAATTATTTTACTAGAAGTGCTGTTTTTTGTGAGTGTGCTCTCTCTCTAACAAATCACTGATTCTATTTGGATATCTTCCTGAGTTATTTACCAGGGAAATGGCCTCAAATGTATCACGTTTCATTTAACAGTATTTGCTGTTAGTATTCTCTGTAGAGAATTCTCTGTTTTGTTAACAAAGTGAAGTGGTGGGGGAGAAGGGGAATTTAATACATTTCTAAGCCTTATTTATAGGACTACGATGGTGAAATAACTCTGCTTTGCAAACAACTGGAAGTTTTTATATTAATATCTGTCTATTATGGTATGGTAGACACTCCAGTCTTTAGGGGAACTCTAGCATTGTAATAGCCTATATGAATTCTCCCACACTCACAAGTTAATTCTCCTGCAGACATCTACAAATGATCAGAGGATTTCAGAAGTCAGTGATTTTTTAGGAGTGATTCATTGCTGGTTGAACTGTCTTCCTGCTTAATAGGAGCTATTGCCCTATCTATGCCTTCACCATTTAATTGCAAGGCAATTAGATTCCCCACTGTTTGCAGTATCTGTGTCCAAAACGAGTTATCTTATCACATCATGGTTAGTTGTTGCTTTTTTTTGTTTTGTTTTCTTTTCTTTGTTTTTTTTTTTCTTTTGCTATGTGCTTAGCAAAACGGAGTTTAATATTTCTCTGTCCTCATGGAGCTGGAGGTTTCTCCATTAATTGCTATTTTTCTAACCTTTATCCCTTAGCTGGTCAGGGCTTTCTTGCATCGTTGTGTGGAAAATAAAATAAAATTCATGTTTCTCACCACAATGCCCTAATTTTTGGGATGTATCCAATGACACTGCATGGAAAGGATAATGTCTGTGACTGATAAGCACTGATTTTGAGAAAAAATATTCCATCTCCCACAAGGCTTGTACAGAATGCCCAGCATTTAATTTTAGATAGGACCTGAAGCATTTGAAGGAACATCATTGCCTACTGGGAAGAAAATGATGTGGTGTGGGTGTGATGTGTAACCAGAGCTAGAGGTGCTGCCACAGGGACTGCAAACTGCCTTTGTCCAAGGGGGCCTTAGGGCACAGCTTTGGAACCTGCACTGAAGGGAAACCACCCGGTCCATTTGCCAGCATGAACAGCAGAGACTTTGTTTATGGCTCTGATGGTGTATTTGCAACTTGTTCAGGTTTCACTGGCAGACCTGGTGCCACTGGTATCAGAACAACCACCAGGGAACAACAATTAGGTTTCCTCCTGTGCTCTGCACTCCATGTCTGTCCATTAGAGGTGGGACACAAGGGTGCAGTCAGGACTTGCACTGCCCTTTCCCAGGTCAGGGACTTTCTGCAGAGTTCAGTGAAAAGAAAATCCCCCTTTCTTAGGCTCAAGTGTCTGTATTCAAATAATAAAGTACCAAAGAAGGGGCAAGGGTAGAAAAGAGCTTCTCATTCACACCAATCATTCATCAGGAAAACTCTGTACAGTCTGCTGTGTTGGGATGCAGAGTTTTCCTGGGCAGTCTCTTGCCCTGTTTCCCCTGCAGTGAGATGCTCAGGGCAGCATTATATGTGTTTTCCTAAAATCTTTTGGCTTACTAGGGTTTGTGACCTACCTGCACTCTCTTCAACTGTGCTACAGAAGCTCATTGTTCTGTTACAGGAGCCTCCACTTTTGACTCAGGTTTATGTAATCTTGCTGTTATGTATTTATTTGAAAGCTAAACATTCTTGGCCACCAACTCTGTTGGTGACTGTGATTATTTTTTATTATTTATATAAATGCAAATACATCATAAGAACCAGCCTATCCCTGCAGCACTCTCAGCCAATTTTGGGAAGTGCTGTTAGGCAGAGCAGTCAGATGAAGTGACGTGCCAATGGTGACATGGAAGTGTAGTGGGAGAGGCAGAAATAAAAGCTAGATTTTATTTTCTAAGTTTTTTTTGCATTGGGTTATATCAACCTTTCTGAGTGATCCCCGACCTCTGAAATATTTAATTTTCTAAGTTTTTCTTACATTACTCTAAGTTTTGCAAAATATAAAGGCATTGATTTCTCTGAAAACTGTTTGAAACCATGTTCAAACCTCTTTGATTCCTGTCCCAACACATCACTGGACCAGCTGTCCCCTCCTCCCACCAAAGCTGAGAGAGAAAATTGTTGAATATATTATTTCTTCTTAAATACCATAATTAATAGAATTTTTACGTTAAAAACTCAGGCGGACTTCCACTCCCTGGTCCCATCAGTTAATGCAGTTTATGTATCTCCATTAGCATGCTTGCTCACTCAGCAACCTTCCACCATACTTCCCTCAGTATCAAGTGTATTGCCAGCCTTTGCCAGGATACTACTGAATTAAGGTTATTAGCTGCCCTTGCTGTTTCTTCTAAACTTCTTTGGCTTTGGAGGCTCCTAATCAAATGCTTAAAAGTTTTTTCATTGCAGCCTTCTGCGATGGTATTTGCTTCTTTTAAATGTGCTTTTCCTTTCCTGAGTAGTCAGCACATCTCCCTCTCAGGGCAGTATATATTCCTAAGAGTGCCAGTGGCCGAGCCTTGCAGCACTTCTGAGGGTTCCACAAGGCAATAAATTGAATATAGCAGAGTATGTGAACTCCTGCAACTCCTGGCTGTATATATTATAATGAAGTGGGAGATGTGCTGATTATCACATAATACAGATGCATTATGTACAGAATAGGCACCAAGAGGAAAGAACGTGCTTTGGTTTTATCACTCACTATTATGAGAAGGAAAGGACCCAAGTATGTATAATTATAAACTGCAAATGTCATGCCTCCTCCCCCTGCTTCCATCATCCACAAAAATCAGCACATTAAGGAAGCAATGCCCTGGATCTTGCCTATTATCCTCACAAAATCAGGAAACAAAAAGTTCACAGCTACTGTCTGCAGTAAAAGAACTTCTATATCTCAGGAGTTCAGTTCTGATTTTAGTCCTCATGGCACTTAAGAAAAGAAGAAATATTATAATCTAGTGAAGGATGAATATCCACTAGTGGTCAACAGCAGCTGCTTCAAAAGGAAATGCAGAAAATGCAAAACAAAGTTTAAGGGACTGAATAAATCAAAGCATCTTTCTTGGCATTGACAAGAAATCCTCATATCTCAATTAAACCATATCTAGCCCCCTAAGCTATAAACTTTATAGCTTAGGCATTGCATTTCTGTTTCCTTCCTTTAGCACCACTTTGTACATGTGTATATTCATGAAGTATTAACTTCCAGGGGGAATGGCCTTTTAGAGTCATCACTGACTAAATCTGAAAAAAATCCCCCAAACAATGTACTATGAACTCACTCTCCACCTCTGAATGAAATCTTTTAAGGACAGGATGCTTCTGAGGTGTTTCCTTTTCTTATTTTACTGCTCAAATTATTTCATTTTGCTCCTGAAAGCAGGTAGAAATCTGCACAACTGTGTTGAGGATGCTCTCCTAGTAAAGATGTGGTTCGTTTGTCTATTCATTCTTAGCTATTCACACTGCTATGCTTTGTTTTCTCCTTCAGTTTTCGAATGTTTTGTTTCCTATCTTTGTCTTCTATTGTATTTAAAGAACCTTTTATGTTTCTCTTAATATTCTTCCTCAGAACTGCTTCATTATTCCCATTTGTACTGTCAATGCCCTCTTTATAGTCCCTCTGTTTCCTCACATAAAATTCTAACCACACTGCAGATCTTTCCTTTCCTATAACTTTTTAAAGCTCTGTTTTGCTTTCATTTAACTTAAAGGAGATATCATTCATCCCCACTGAAGCTTAATACCTGGTTTTACATAATGGCATATTCTCCTTTTAAACTCTATCACCACTAACATTTAGTTAATTTTGTCAACCATATCTCTCTCTCTAATAAGAATGGTCTGTTTATACTTTTTATTAGGAATTCTTCCCTGTGAGGGTGGTGAGGTCCTAGCACAGGGTGCCCAGAGAAGCTGTGGCTGCCCCTGGATCCCTGGAAGTGTCCAAGGCCAGGCTGGACAGAGCTTGGAGCAACCTGGAATGGTGAAAGTTGTCCCTGCCCATGGCAGAGGGGCTGGAACAAGATGGTCTTGAAAGTCTGTTCCAGCCCAAACCACTCTGTAGTTCTAAGGTTCTAATGATTAATGGTATTAAATGTAACCTTTTGTAAGTTTAATTAACTCATGTTTCAGAATACCATCCAGCAAGTAAAATTTGAAGCTGTAATTAATCAGTCAATGATCACCATCATGACAATAAAATAAAATGAAATGAAATAATCATTATTATTTCTGAAATAGCCTCTAAGAATAAAATCCTTTATCACAGCCTGTTCATTTGACATAACAAGTGTTATCCACTTTCTGGTATCTCTTAAACAGTGTTTTTTTCCCCTTTTATCTCTTGATCTCTTAGATGTTACAAATCATTTGCAGTAAATTTAAGTCCTCAATTGTTACTGTGATTTTAAGATCTTTGAGAACATCTTGTGACCTTAGACTGAAGGATGATGAATATTTTCTATTTTGTTACTCAAGAGCCAATAAATCAACCCAAACCCTTTTTTTTAAATTCTATAACAGAACTGCAGAAACTACAATTCACTTATCTCCTTCTTTTCATTACTTCCCTAGAGAATTTAAGGAAAGCTTAGTGTTGATTAAGGTAAAATAGATCCAACAAAAGAGGTTTTCTAATAGAAATTATCAAAGATTTCAGACCTCAAAGAACAAAAATCAGCCTCATTTCACAGAAGCAGTATTGACAAATAGATTTGCCTTGACTGGAGATGCAGTTCCAGGTTTGTAGAGTAGTTTGTAAGCCATGAAGCACATTGCACACCTTCTGGGTGTGCCTTTCTGGATGTTTGCCTGATCCTGATTCTGATTTTTCGAGGCTGTTGACTAATTCCACCCAAATCTAATGGGCAGTGTAGAGCCTGCAAATAAATTGACATACTATAAATCCTGCCTTTGTTTTCCTGCCTTTCAAATTAAGAAGTTGAATAGAGTAGAACCACCTTATGGATTTCTCTGGTAAGGATGAAGTTCAGCTCAATCCTTGTCAGACAACAGAGTATGTACTTTCACATGAGACACTATGACCAGAAGGAAAATTTAGCTGAAATTTGAAGCTTACTGGGCAGCTCAGACACAAAGCAATACAAAACCAGTCTTTATTAGTTCCATAATTTGCATAAAATTTGAAGAATTTAATGGTCATGTGATAGTAGTAGCCCTTGTCTTTGGGTATGTAATGGTTACAATTCTTAAACTTACATTTCAAAGAGCTACAGCTGCCTACAAATTTGTGAGTGCTCAGGTTCTTTGAATTCAAACCTCAAGGAACCTGAATTGGGTGCTCACAAAATGTACAGAAATAAATTTACACAGGAGATCAGTGACAGGAAAAAATGGCCTCAGACTGTGTCAGGGTAGGGTCAGGTTGGACAGGAAGAGGAATTTCTTCACTGAAAGGGTGGTCAGACATTGGAACTGCCCAGGGAGGTTTGGAGTCCCCCATCCCTGGGATTGTTCAAGGGATGACTGGACATGGCACTCAGTCTGCATGACAAGGTAGGGATGGGTGAAAGGCTGGACTTGATGATGCTGGAGATGTTTCCCAACCCAAATTATTCTGTGATTCTGTAATTATAAAGTGCATTTTTCCCCTATTTTAACTGAAAAATTAGTGGAATTTTTCATATTCAATTTTCAACTAAGCTCTTCTGCAGCAATGCACAAAATGAGTTTTCCATACTTAAAGCATTTACAGTACTAATAAAGAGGAAAGCAGATTTGATGAGAGAGCTTTGCAAAGAGTCATTGAGCACTCATCTCCAATTTGTGTTTTTGATGCTTTCCCACAGTGTTAGCAGAAGCCCTTGACAAAACTCTCAGAAGAAACACATTTTTACATCTTCATTCAACTGAAACTATGACAATTCACAGGAGCCCCATTCTGCACACTACATACGCCAGGGAAAGAAGAGCAGGAGAAGAATCAGGGTTCTAGGAACACCAGCAGAGGGGAAATAATACATATATTGCAAGTGTGGTGGGGTTTTGCAAGAGAAATTAATTCAAGCCAGTAAAATTTACGCTTTGATTTCAGGAACAAGACTGCAGTGTGGAAAATCTTTTCTGAGTCAGGATAAGTAATGTTGTAAGACATCATTTGTTTTACAGTATTTCTTGGGATGCAGTTTTTACTGAGGAATGATGATCACATCAAGGTATTTCATAGCAATGTGACATTTCTATAGGGTATGTTAATTATGTAACCTTGGCACCAAGGCAAAATTATGATGGTTTTCCTCTTAATAATGCCCTGTTAATTAGAATTCTCAAGTGAGATGGTGTTCTTGTTTATAAAGCTTTGTCAGAGTGTTATAGTTGGGCATGGGGAAGTGATTTTCCAGGAAGTTATAGCTAAACCAATTAGTGACTGGCTTTGAAGTTGACAGCTTGACTTACCAGTTAGAAAGTGATATGTCTCTGTAAACACACAGAGTTAAATATCAGAGAAATCTTGGGAAACTTCCTCCCTGTTTTGGCTGCTGCCTGGCAGGCCCTGGGCAAGATAACTCTTTCCTTGCACAGATGAGGCTTCCAAAGCCATGACCCTTCTCTAAGTGAGAGAAAAGGCCAAAGTGGGGGCGTGTAAAAGCACAATATGAAGATACTAGAATCGGTGAAGGAAGAGTCACCCCTTAGGTGGAAGAGACAGTAAGTTGCCTTGGTCCTAGGCTGAAAATCTTCTTTAAGCTGTGGTAACAGACTGTAATATGCTCGAATATCCCTTTAAATGGTGGACAATAAGACTTGGGGAAAATGATTGTTCAGATTTGTGGGTTTGAGCAAAAGCATTTGTGATGGACTGAGTTAATATTGAATTAGCAGCTGTGATTCTGGGATTCCATGAGATGTTTGAACAGAGAGAGAGATGAGATAAGAAGCTCCCTGTGCCAGTGAAGAAGTGAAAAGAGATCTCTGTCCCATGAGATGAAGAAATCCTTTGTGTTTGAATTGTTCATTTTTAAAATGACACCCCAGTATGCACAACTCCACATCCCATATGTAGTCACAGGAAAGGCTACATGGTATGGGAGGTCCACTGCAGATTTTTCCCCCAGGTGGCTGCTGTTGTGAAAGTTGAAAGCCACAAGCAGACTGGTTTTCTCTTGTGGAAAGTTACAACAAATCAGGAGAGATTTCTCTCTCTAAAAGGACTGCTGGGGGACTGTTTTGTAAGTGGTACTAGCCTAGAGTTCGAGTTTTGTCTTCATGTATTGTCTGTGAAAAAGAAAAGCTGGTGGGGAGGAAGAGTATTTTGAAAGTTTCATTTTGATTCTCATTTTTTTTCTTTTAGTGTGTGTTAATAAATTTATCATTATAACTTTAAGTTTGGGCCTGCCTTGCTTCTCTCATGATCCTATCTCACAGCAGAGTCCTGGTAAATACTCAGACCACTGTACTAAATTTGACAATCAGAGACAGGCAAACATGAAACCATCACACACAGAGAGAAAATGACTATTTGTCCTGACTACGGGGTGCCCAATGTCTTGGTGAATAACTATCCTGGGATAATAAACATAAAAGCAAAGGCAGGAGAAAGCAGGAGGATGCAGATGGTACCATCTGACAGTGCCTTGGGTCCAAGGTCTTTATAGTACTGTGTGGAAGTTCTCTTTAACCACTTTAAAGATCATGGAATTATTTAGGTTGGGAAAGACCTCTAAGATCATTGAGTCCAACCATTAACCCAGCACCGCCAAGCCACCACTAAACCAGGTCTCTAAGTTGAGCATCTCTGTGAAAACCTGTGAAATAAAACAAAATCTCACAAACAGACCTCTTTCAATAATGACATTAATACTAGCAAATGGGATAAGTATACAAATACCCTCCCAGAGGTATTTAGTTCAGCATAGCACACACATTCATTGTCCTGCCAATATTTCCACCTTCAGTGGTAAATGACTGTTTTCAACAGTGAGATGCTTCCTTAGCACAAAATAAGTTATTATTTATCTTCTCTAGTCATCCAGAAATTTGTGCTCTCGAATTTTTTGGAAAAGGCTTCCAGCAAGTGGTGAAATTTAATACCTGAAAGATCTGAATGAAGGACTGTTGTACTGGAATTACCTCTTCTGTATCAGTACAAGCAATAGGAAAAGGCCCCAGACTTTGCTGTTTCATTGCTAGCTGGCTGATAATTCCAGATTTACTTTCTCCCATACGCTGTGTAGTACAGAAAATGGTACTGAGTGTGTCTAGAGGTAGTCTTGGTTACACATCATCATGTATTCAGTGCTACAACTCACGTCAATACCGAGTAGCTAAACTTATTGTTGCTCCCTACCTAAGGAGGCAGGACCTCTGCCTGGGAAGAGAGAAAAGGAAAACAAAGCATTGCAGTTCACTTAATTTTCAGGTGTAATGGTGCTTGAAAAAGTATCTTGACTTCTAATTATTTACTTTTTTTGTTGTTGTTGTTGTTATTACATTTTGGGTGTTTCATTTGTATCTTGCCTAGCAAAGAGAATTATTATTATATAAATGCAACATAATACTACTACTCATGCAGCAGCCAATACACAGTGTGTTAGTTTTATTAAAATTCAAACCTAAATGGCTGCTGAGTGTTGGAAAGTACATATATAACTGAATTGATTTTGTTGAACCCATTGAAGGTGAAAGCATCAGGCATAATTTGTCTACATTTCTGAAAAAAAACCACCCACATTTGAGACTTTACCGCACAACAGATCCATTTATACAGCCAGACAGCACAAACCAGAGTAAACAATGTCCTGAAAAATAGACACAAAGGTCAGTTAAAGGAAAACACGCTGAACAAAATCTGATTATGTTCAGGTTTGTACAAAATGCAGTATTGAAATGATTCCTAGTGTTGTGACTCTTCCAAAGCTTATTAATATCAGTATTTCATACTTGGTTCTTCACACTTTACCAAAGATCAGATGCTGGACTCATGCATTAACATTTCAAGGTTGGTCCTGGAAATGTACTTCCTATAAAATACAAAAAAGACATTGCTTTGACCCCTTATACACATCCATCAGGACTAAGAGTGCAGCTTATTCCACCTTGTCATCATTCAGCACAGAGAAAAGAGAATGGATGAAAAAAATCTTCACCAAAATTTCTCAGGATCATGTAGCAAACTAGTGTGTGTTGGTGAGGTGCAAATCCAACAGAGTAACCATCCAGCAGGTATCACAAAATACATCTGGATCAGCTGGATTGCATTTTTGGATCAGCTGGAAGCAGAACTGCCAAAAGACACTTGACTGGTAGGAATATTTCCTGCCCAGTTCATGACTATCCAGAGAAATTAGTGAATGCATAATAGTGTCTTTTTAAGAAAGACTGTCTGAAATGAAATGTGTCAATTATGAAAAAAAAAAATAATTTTGGAAGTAGGTAAAAAAATGTAATTTCATATTTTTTGAGTTGTGTGCTATGAATAAAAATCAGCCATCCTTGACCTATGTGTCTGATGAAAAACTAAGTGGGAGGATGAATTCTGATAGAGAGATAAGATGCTGAGAAAAGAAAGGAGTAGATTGAATAATGTGTCTGGGATTGTAACTAATTCAGAAATAAGTCATGGACTGAAGAGTAACCAAGGACTGGAATATAAATAGTTTGGGCAGAACAATGGGAGTCTGGAGTGGAAGCCAAGTGACAGGGTCAGTAATGGAAGGAAATACAAATGAACTGCAAAACAGGAAAGATGAATGGAGAAAAGTTAATTTCAGGGATATTGCAGATCTGTGGAAATACGATAATGAGAAATGCAGCATCAACATTAGGAAAATGCAATGGTTTTGCTGTGTGTGAACAGAAATTATTTCTAAGTCAGATCTCTGTCCTTTCATTACAGGATCTACTGGACCTCTTAAATGCCTTAGGATAAGAGACTATATTTGTTATTTGATTAATCTCTGTATTTAATCTGTTTTACCTCATTGTGGCTTTGTTACTTTCCTTTTTTTTTTTAATGCTAGACTGATGTGACATTCTCTAAAGAGGTTGTTGGTCCTGTTATTCAGTTAGAACAACTTGGCCTTGAGGAGATGCTGCAGAAAATTCTGGATACATGAACTAGAAGCCTTCATAATGATGAGGGATAATACCTCTAGTCAGTCCATTTATTTCTTTCAATGTGTTTTTAAAAATTTTTAAAAGAGTTGTGATGACACTACAAAACACATCACTGGGTACAGAACTGTGTCAGTCAGCTAATGTTCTGACACACCCTAATGGTGTCAGGACTGATGTCTGTGTTTCAGTGTGTCTCCATCAAAAACCCAGATTATCATGTTCTCATTCTGTCAGAAGAGTTTGATGGCAAATGTAGGAAACTGAGGCATAAAAGGGCAAAAAAAAAGTTAATCTGTAAGAACTCTGTGTGCTGCCCAGAAAGCACTGCCCTTGGATCTCAGACAAATGTGGAATTCCTTCAGGGAAAAATCCCCATGAAATCCTGCATTATACCCTGCCATTAACATTGTCAACCTCCCTTCATTGTGCAGGAAGACTCAACAAACTTTGTTATCAAATCTCTTAACTTTAGGAAATAAAATAAAGTTCAGACTAAACTTATAAATGGCAAAAGAATTTTGTCTACTTAGGATATTCTCTTCTCAGCAAATTTTGGTTACCTTCCTATTCCCTAAAATCAGACATTGTGGAGGTCCTCAAGAAGAAATAACAAGCTGCAGTACTTTCAATTTTACATATGCCTTGCTTAGAAAATCACTTTCTTTTACAAAGAATAAAGCAAGGAGGATAATATCTTAAATCTTCCCCCTGAGTGCCTCACTCCTCCATTTTTGTAATATTTATGAAGAGTTTTGTAAATTCACTCCACATTATAACCAGTATGTGCAATCACATGTGTTAATCACACACTGGGAAACATCCTTGCCTCAATAAGGCACAGGATAGAAAGCCAGGTACCCTTCCACTTTTGGAATATTTTAAAAGCAGATCAAGCTTAAGAGTGGAGAGAAATCATAGAACCAAAAATATGCTGAGTTGGAAGGATCATTGAATCCAACTCCTGGCCCTGCACAGGAGAATCCCAAAAATTACACCTGAGAGCATTTTCCAAATTCTGTGGTCTATGCCATGGCACAGACTATGATGGATTTTATTAGTCAAACTCTACAGCACTTTGTAGGGTTATTTTAAACAAAACCTTCAGGTTCAAAGTGGGTGGCTCAGGAGCAATGAGGAGTAGAAAAACCCCAATTATTGGAATGCTTTTATCATGACACCAGGGAAAGATGGGGCTAAAAATGATCTTTCTTCTCTTCTGCAAAGTTGAAGGCTGGACATGCCATTAAATTTAATAATGAAATGAAACTAAATCCAATAGGATGAGCAAAGAAGAGTCCTTGGAGGATGTTGAAGGAATGCATCCAAAGCAGGAAGAGCTGTCAGAACTTTGAACAGAACCACATTCCCTTTTACCCTGCCAGGGTTTTTTTACCCTGCCTGTCGTCTCAACCTTCACAAAAAAGCTGTTTTAACAGCTCCTCTCAGTGCTTCCCTGACTATTCTCCTACCCATGTCAGGGAATACAAACGAAATAAGGACCAAGGGAAAAAAACAATAGAAAAAGAATCACAGTTTGACACTGTTGTCATTCTGTAGATTGCATATAACGCATAGATCTCTCACTTCAAATCTGGACTGGATTTGTGTTTGTAAATCTGTTAAGTAAAAAATCCCAACAGTTTAAAATAAATACATATCCTTTTGAAAATTTCCTCTTAAAATGGGATAGATTTTTATGCCCTGAAGTAGTGAACACATCCCCTTTATAGTAATGGTCAAGAGGCTTCACGCAGTTGATTTGCACAGATTTACATTGCTGTTGAGCTATCTTCTATGGACCCCACTGCCCACTAGATATTACTGTCTTTCTCAGAATTTTCAGTCAATTACATGCAGAAAGTTGTGGCATTTCAGAAGAATAATCCCTGCATGATTTATCATGTTGGTTTTTCACTGTATGCAAGTTTGTCCCAAGACTTTTTAAGTGCTTATTTGAACAAGCACGCAAACACAGTCAATATTACTGGAAAAGTTTATTAATTTGTGTTCCTTTCTAGCCTTGTTTTCTAGGACTGTACAGACACAGCACTATCTACCTTCCATGAACATTAAAAAGAACGATTCTGTTTGTAGCCAAGACGTGAATAAATAAAAATGTTTATTAATGAGATCAGACAGGTGTTCAAGAGATTTCCCAAGAGGCAATCAGGAGACTGAAGCCCAGTTTCCAGAGTGAGGAATCACAGCACTTCTCTAACTATCATGTCTTAATCTTGCTTTGTTCTTGTCTCAGTCTTTTACAGTGTAGCAGGATTTTTATTTCAATGTTCACTTGATTTTAATTAGTATTTGCAGCCACCTGCAACCCCCCAGTTAAAGACATTACCTCCTGTCCATATTGTGCTTAGTTTTTGTGATTGTTTTGCACACTGCCAAGACAAAGGAGGGTTAAATATCTTTTTCTTAGCAGAACCAATGCTGTCAGCTCTGGTGTGTTATCCCACTGGCCCTGCATATGGAATTATCTGGAGCCTGGCAAACCTTATCAGCACAGATCAGCACAAGGTTCCAGACCCGACCTGAATACCTCTATTCTGTGCTCTCAGGAACGGGTTTGCTCACCCCAGCTGGTGCTGACCCTGGCAGGCCTGAGCCAGCTTTGCACAGCTCCCTGTGTTCTGTCTTCATCCCGAACCCCTCAGCTCTGGCTGCTCCTGAAGATTTATCACTGCTGCATTAATGCAACTGAGCTATTCCTTGACCTGAGCTGTCGCTGTGAGTTACGGGACCGAAGCAGCAGGAGATTTATCCCTTCTGTTTTATGGGGTGTTTGATGTTTTTTGAAAAGGGAGGACTGCCTTTGCCCCACTCTGAAAGCTCTTTATATTCACATGCCTGGAGCCAGATGTTGTATTTTGATGTAGTTTCATTGAAGTTGGCGGAGTTATGTCAGGAAACCAGGTTACGAGGGAAAAGATTAAATGCCATCTACTTATTTCATATTGCTCTTGATCTTTTGTTAACATCTTATATCCTATTTCCACATTTGCTTTGCTAAGGAGATGTATTCCAGGCACTTCTGTGGAACAAAAAGTTAGAGGGATTCCTCAAAAAATATATGAAATCAATGATTTTATGCAATTGCAGTTTGAAAAAACATTAACAAAGATACAAACAAATGGTGCTGAATTCAATTAATGTCACATGGGTTTTCTCCTTTATTTATTTTGGACTCTGTTTAAAAAAAAAGTTCCTGCTCAACAAAATTTTAACCATATTGTTTTGAATTTAGTATGGCTTTGATTTCTATAGACAGCTAGTTTTCAAGGAAATAATCTATAATTTTGGAATAAAATGTCAGTTCTAGACTGGTTTTTTTAATCTGCAATACTGAATTAGTACTTATAACTAAAAACTTTTTGATCCACTATACACCTCACCTGAGGGAAAAATTAACAAACATTGAACCAATGAAAAAAAACATTATTATTTTTTAATTCCTCTTGCAATTACCAGTGTTAGCCACAGAAAAGAAATATCCTGAAGAAGGAAATTTGGCAATTCTCCTTCAATACTAGTAGTAAGGAAAAACAATAGTTTTAGAAGTCAAGGTAAATATAAAATTAAAATGTGAATGTAAACATAAAAGAAAGGATTTTCTGTTGGAAACATTGGATTTCTCTGTGGTCTACAAAAGTCTAGCCCATCAGCAGTGTAAAAGACCAATCTGGCCTTACATCAATGTTCAAAAGTAAAAAAAAAAAAATAAAAAAGGTTGCAACTTATTCAAAAGTGGGCTTTATACCATGTAGAGAATATGACTACAACGAAGACTTCAGCAGAAAAAAATGTAAAAGATGGATAAAAATTGAGTGCTGCTATCCATACGCAGCAGAAGGTTAACTTTACAATGCTTAATAGCATTCCCAGTTGGAATTGTGTCAGAGAGAAGAGAGAGCAAGAACCAAACCTCTGGGAATTCATGAACTGATTGCCCCTTGTAGTTGAGGGAAATCTATTTGCAGAAACAAATTGACCTTGCCAGCTAGACAGAGACACAGATGGTAAATGATGTAACCAGGCTCCAAATCTGCTGAATCACATGTAGCTCTTGTAGCAGTGAAGAAAGTGGTAGAGGCTATTTTTGCTAGCAAAGGACATTTTTGTTGGAATAGAAGTGTCTATATTGAATCCTCAACAGAACTCTAATGTGAAAAATGGGTTTATTAAAAATCTATTGTCCCACCTGTAGAAGATATGTGAGAGACTGAAATCATGAATGGCTCCAAAGATGCTAAAATCATCAGAGGATTTTTGCCCACTGTAGCCAACTGCAAGGGAAGAGCTGCTCATCTGTGACCACTGAAGCCACCCCTCCCTAAATTCAGCTCCTAACTGGGATTTGGGCTGTGGCAGGAACTGGGGACAGGTAAAGGGGATATTATTGTCTAATCCCAGGTCTAGGGAGAAGAGTGTATCCAGAAGTGATACTGGAAGAGAGACTGGGATGCTGAGGGCTCAAACAATCAAGGGGAAGCTGCTGATGTGCAGAGTATCCCAGGGTGAGCACAGCCCAGTTCAGGCTACAGCTGGAGATGGATGAGATAAGGAAAGAGGGGAACCCTGGGAGGCAGAACTGCTCCTTGTCCTTATCAGTGAACTCAGCAGTGCTGACTGTCCCGCCTGGGAGCTCCTGGGACATTCACAGGTGGCCTGAAGGTGCTCACTCTGCTGATGGGCCACGATGGGCCATGATGGGCCCAGCTGCACTCATGTACTGGGCAGCTGTATCCAATCAGAGGGTGTCAAAGACTCCAGAAGTGTCCAGTGATCCACAACATTCCACATCCAGGTGTCTCTGACCCACAATACTCCATCATCCAGGTGTCCCTGATCCATAATATTCCACATCCAGGTGTCCCTGATCCACAATATCCCATCACCCAGCTGTCCTTGACCCACAGCATTCCACATCTAGGTGTTCCTGATCCACAACATCCCATCATCCAGCTGTCCTTGATCCACAACATCCCATCATCCTGGTGTTCCTGACCCACAACATTCCACATCCAGGTGTTCCTTATCCACAACATCCCATCATCCAGGTGTCCCTGATCCCAACATTCCACATCCAGGTGTCCCTGATCCATAGCATCCCACCACAGATCTGAAGCTCTCTGTCCCAGGGGAGGCGCCTGGTTGTTCTTACCTGAACCTGGGAGAGTAGAAGCCCAATAGATGTGGTGGTTTTGGGTTTTCTTTCACCATCTGATGGGTTCAGTCCATGACCAACAGTGAAATTGCCCAAAGTCTCGTTGTGGAGCCTATGTGTGATGAGACCTTTTTACTCCTTTTCTTCTCTTTCTTACAGATTTATTAAGGGATATTTTTATGCTTTTATATTTCCATTTACTACAGATAATAACAACCAAAATGGCTCCATAGCAGTTTTCCTGTGCAACCAAACTGTTCTGCAATAAACCCTGCATGTGTCTATTTACAAGCACTGGTCATTCAGTGATATTTCTCTAATCCACTCCAAGGGATTTATTAACAAGAACCAGGGTTACCCTCACATTCTAGGGTGGGTTGTAACATCTCTCACAGGGTGAGATTTCTACAACCAAGTTAAAGCACAGTATCTTAGCACATGATATATATGAACAAAGATCAGGTTTTCTGAAGTTTGTAGACAGCTGGAAATACAAATAGAAAATATTTACAAAAGTCCCTGTACTCCTTAGTTGTGTATTAGTGGTCACATGCTGTAAGGATGTGTTAAATACCACAAAATCATATGGAGCTGAACAACATAAGTGTTCTCCTGAGGGAGATTGTCATCTCTCATCCTAACTGCTTCACACTAAGCTGTGAGAACAGAGTGGAAAATGAGAGCAGGATATCTTGGTCGGAGATCAGTGCAGAGCTCACAGACTCAGAGGATTTTTTTCTGTTGGAGTAAAAGAGAAAGATAATAAATACACCCTTGACTGAGAAAAATACCAAAATATGGAATGAGACAGATCAATGAGAAAACCAAAAAAAGGAACAATCCATTTAAACCTCAGGAAATAACACCAGCTGAGGAAGGGAGAAGGCTTAGTGACACAGATCCTTTCAAGCATCAGCATCTCAGATCAGAAATCTATATCAGTTTTAAAATGCCAGGTTCCTCATAGGAAGCTCAAATTGCAGAGCAGAACCAGAGTTCATGGGAAGACAAAACTCCCTTTAAAGGTTAAAGGAAGGAAGCAACACAGATTATTATTTTCATGCCCTGTTAAAATCTCTGCTGCTGCAGTTGAGAAAGTAGGAGCGAAATGTTAACTCTTCTCTTTTCTTGCAAGGAGACATTGAACAGAAATCTGAAAGGTCAAGGCCTGGCAAAATGCTTCTACAGAACAGAACAGTGCCTTGAGCTTCCCCATCACTTCTCACCCACAGAATTCCCAGTATGTGCAAGGGCTTCCTTGGGGTTCCTCTCTCTCTCTGGAGAGCTCTGCTGGGCGTGGGGAGAGCTGGATCTTCTTGGTCTGTCATAACCTGTGACTGTGATACCTTGGGAAGGCTGACCTGGAACAAGAGACTGGACAGAGCTAGAGAATAATGTACGTATTTATTAAAAGGCCTCTAGGATACACCTTCGGCAGTGCAAGAGCCTGGCCAGGGCTACACCCAAGGTGGACTAAGAATGGTCACAAAATGGACAAATGGTCACGAGGTGTTACATTTTTATAAGTTTTGGTTTATTTGCACATTGGGGTTTAATTGTCCAATTACAGCTTCAGGTTGTGAGGTCCCATCCTTCTTGTTCCTCCCTTCACTCCACCATTATTTGTGCTTTTGGGCCTGAAAGCTGTCCTTGATCTTCAGCAGGAAAAGGATTTGTTTTGTCTCCCTGCTCTGTGAAGAAAGAGAGTGACACTGAATGTGAGGCTCAGAGCTGCACCCCTGGGCAGCACAGAATCTGAAAAACAGGAAAGCTGAAACTTAAGGCATCAACTGCATTGGGTCAATTTGCAATTAGATACCAGAGTTAAAGCTCATGGTCTGTGCAAGGACCTCTTGGAGGGAGTCCAGAAGAGGCCATGAAGATGCTGAGTGCTATGGAGACAGGCTGAGAAAGTTTGCATGCTGTGTTCATCTTGGAGCAGGGAAGGGTCTGGTGAGACCTTATGAATCCTTTACAGTACTTAAAGGGGATACAGAAAAGATAAGGATGGAATTTTAGCAGGGCCTACTGCAATAGGACAAGGATTTTAAACTAAAAGAGGTTAGGTTCAGACAAGATATAAGGAAGACATTTTTTAACAATGAGGCGATGAAACACTGGCACAGGCTACCCAGAGAGGTGGTGGCTGCCCTATCCTCGGAAATATTCAAGGTCAGCTTGGACAGGGCTCTGACCAACCTGATCTTGTTGAAGATGTCCTTGCAGAAAGCTTGGACTAGACTACATTGAATGGACCCTTCCAACCCAAAGGATTCTATGGTTCTGTATTTAAGAAAACACCCAAGAACACTGAAGCTTTGTCACACAGTTGCTTGCAAACCATTCCTGAAGCTGATTTTGAGGTGAGGGAAATGGGTGAGGCAGAGTCTTTGACAGGGCAAAATGAGCAGAGCTCTCTGTACAGCAGCAGTTGCCAGGTAGGAATCTGGTTTAGACCCTTTTAACAAAACCTCCTTGCTTTGCTGTGGCCTGAAGCTTTTTCTAGCAAGTGAAACAGGGTTACACTCCAAGTGCTCCTTTGCTGCAGATACCTGGAGAGCCAAACTTGCTGGCATTCAGAGCACAATCATTGCAGCTGACAAAAACAAGAGCGCTCAGCAAGTTACTGCCTCGAGTTTTTGGAGTACAAAACACAGTAGCCTTTGTGTAATTTGGGGGGCTGCTACTCACTCTGAGAAACAAGAATGGCTAAGCAGGTGTCTGAGCAGAGTTGTTTTGTGATGCTCACACTGATTTTCTGGGGAAGTTCCTTCAGCCTTTCTGGTTTGCAGAAGTAGATTAGTGTCACTGCCCCATTGCCCCTTTCCTTCCAAGCATCTTACACCACCCTGCACTGATGAAGAGATCTTTAAACTACCACAGAATGGTTTGTGTTGGAAGAAACCTCAGAGACCATCCAGTTCCAACCACCCCTGCCATGGCAGGGACACCTTCCAGTATCCCAGGGTGCTCCAAGCCCTGTTCAGTGTGGTCTTGGACACTCCCAGGGAGCCAGGGGCAGCCACAGTTTCTCTGGGCACCCACAGCTTCTCTGGGCACCCTGTGCCAGGGCCTCAGCACTCTCACAGGGAAGAATCTTTTCCCAACATTTAAACTAAATATCTTTTTGTTTAAAATCAGTCCCACTTCTTCTATTGCTATCTTCCAGTATAAATAGTCTCTCTCCCTGTTTTTTCTTGGTCTTCTTTAAGTACTGGGATGCCACAATAAGATCTCCCTGGAACTTTTCTCCAGGCTGAACAACCCCAGCTCTCAGCCTGTCCCTGCACCTTTGCACAACAGAGCTGGGCTGCATCCTGAGCTTACATTTAATAAACTGATGTGGACTGTGGGCACAAACACATGGGGAGGTGTAGACAAAATTCTTGACTGGTCCAGAGCTGTAAGTCCAAAGTTCTAGCAGTAGATGACAATGAAGAAACTTCATATCCTGATGACGTTCATCTGGGTCTGTATGTCTGGCTCAAGCTTTCTCAGGTCTCCAACATGTGGGAAGTTTTGTGAAAAACCGGGAAAAAAACCTGAAGAGTGTTGTGTATTCTGCAGAACTAGAAGAGTGTCTGCCTGAGGAAAAAACAGATTATGGTGAAAAAACACCTTGGTTATTATGAGTGTCATTGCCCTGGATTCCAGTTTCGTCCCTGTGGGTCATCAGCTCCACCAGCGAATACCAAGCTTCAAATGCTGGACATTTTCCAGGTCCTTTGCATTCATGAGCAAGAGGGCAGGGACAGCGCAGTGAGGAATACCAATGAAATATAATGCCTGACTGTGACTCGTAGCATGGATATATCTCACTCCCAGATTGGTTTTTTGACAAAATATATTTTACCCAGGAAGCCAGAATCATAAACCCCTCTCCAAACCCAAGAAAAGCTACATGTTATTATCTTAATTAGTGTAAGTCAGTGTTTATTCAGTAATAAAAGGTTTGAGAACCTGGACCTCAATCAGGGCCTTTTGTTTTTCTAAGAAAGGAAACAGGAAATGAGACGCCATGAATTAAAAGTATATGCAAATAATGCAATTAGTTATTTCTGTCAACAGCTGAGAACTGCCCCAGTGTTACATGCAGAAAGCCTCAAACATATTACTCCAAAAGTTTTTCCAAAACAAGATTGTTTTCATAGATACTATTGGAAATCCATGAGCCTGCACCAAGAAAAGCAGTTTCCTGATAAAGGGAAGAGTGCTGCTGCACAGAGCACATCTATTATTGCTCTATAACGTCACAGAGTTGAGATATGGTGACCTGACTGACACCTGGAAGAGATGAACCTCATGTTCTGAAGCATCCAATTTTGTTCCTTGTCCTCAAATCTGCAGCTCCAATCTGCAAGATCCCGTTCTGCGTCATTCTGCATTTGCATGAGTGTGTGGGTTCCTGCAGCACTCACTGGAGCCAAGAGGATTTTTACTGAAGAAACGGAAAATGCTGCTTGCTGGACACACAGAGGGTGAATATTCCAGCTGGCACTGTTCTCTAGAGTACTAAAAGTTTCCATCAGAACAACTAACCCATCTCTCAGCAGCAGGGACCATATAAGTACTGAAAGGAGGACTTAGTCTGCATTAAATTGGAGATGTGGAGGGGCTGTGGAGAGGGGAACATCAGCCCAGAGGGTGGGATGGAGCTGTTCTCTCTCACCACAGATTCTCGAGGTGACTGTGGGAATGAATCCTCCCTTAGCTTGCCCTCAGAACTCCCAGGGTTGTCTCCTAAATTGCAAGGGGTGCTCAGTTAAGTCCAAAACATGAAAGAGCTGGCACTCACTTTTCCACTAAGACAGAGATTGTGCCAGCTTGCTCTGAATCCATCTCCTCAAGCCAGGAGCTGAGGAGAGGCTGAGGAGCTGAGAAGTGGAAGCTGAGGAGCTGCACCCTCTAACCCAGAGAAAGGCAGACAGGAGCCAAGCCAGGTTACACTAAAGCAAAGACAAGGAGTCCGACTGATAAGGGCTCTCTGACACCTCTCAGGAGGAAATGGGTCACTTAGGAGCAAATCAATCACTTTTCCTGGAAGGTGAATCAGCCAAACTATGTGAACAAAAGGTGTGCAAGGCTGCTGATAAATAAGTTTGGGCTTGTAGTGAATAGCCATTGGCAGGAAGGGATTTCCAGTGATTTGGTTCCTTGTTCTGTCTCCTGAAAACTACTTTTTTTTATGGCTGCAATAAATGGAAAATTGGTATATCCTGTGGCCTAGCAGGGTATGGGAAGCAACACGTAACTCTGTGATTCACAATCAAAATGTGAATAATCATTCCTTTCCCTTCCTCTCTTTGAAGAAACTACAAAATTTGAAAGTTGGTTGTGAGCCCTCTGATCACTTGACTGGTGACAAGAGTTGGGAAGGACCCTCTGTAAGCTGGTGGCTCTCTGGTTTATTGCAAGGGTTACAGGGTGAGATTCCTGCACAACTTAGGCCTAGGAATCTGGAGTGACTCATTTTTTTGTGGGCTGTGCTTATTTCCATCAACTAAAGGTCGTGTTTGTTCCATTTAATAACTGCAACCTCAACCGGTGATGAGGAGAAAATCTCAACAATGAATTTCAGAGAAATATCAGGGACAGGTACTTGAAGAAATAATTCTGTCAGAAACATCTAAACTGGGAATGCACCATTTTCATTTTCCTCTTCTCCACACTCACATCTGGACTGGAAGCACTTGAAATGGTACAAAAATTGTGTGACTACAGGAATCAATAAAATCTCCCCCTCCATGCAAGACCTCTGTGTATTTCTGATTAATTCGTATGACTCACTGCCAATTTTATTCAGGGTTGTACAGGACAAGGCTGACAGGAGCAGCATTGCTGGATGGTGGGAGCAAGAAGAGTCTCTTCCAACAGCCCTTAACATTAAACAGTTGGACTCGATGATCTTAGAGGTCTTTTCCAACCTTAGAGTTCTGTGATTTTATTCTGTAATTGGTACATTCTGTCTACAGAAACACTTATTCTCTGGGCTTTATTTTCCCATGCAAGATATCCTGAAGAATTATGAAAATTTCATCAGTTATTTATAGAATGCTGTGCTATTGTTTTCTTGATTAAAACTGAGATAGTCTCCCTTGCCTTGGCCACTCACCCTGACTGCACCTACATTTGGCATGTTACTGCTTGAATGGGGGGAACGTGGGTTTTCTCTCAGACATCTCTGGAGGAATAAACTCACACTGTCACTTAATGTTAAAATGTCAACTTCACTCAACTTTTTAAATCTACCTCTTGTTGCTCCTGGCAGTACTTTGCAGCAGAATCACAGAAATATTCTGTGTATTTGATCCAATGGAGGATTCTCTGTAATAAGGAGAAAAATCAAAAATGGAAAAGTTACAATTGGAATAGAGTAAATCTCAAAACATATTAATTTACACCTTCTTTAGGGTCACTTTGTCCTTCTCCCCAAGTGTGAGAGCTGGTTTCCTGGAAGACAGAACATAGGATGATCATGTCCATATCATCTCTTCATCTTCAGTGCAGCTGGACAAATGTGGAGGCTCAGAAACCTGGTTGTTGTCAAAAAGCAATCAGACATGCTCAGAAATCATCTGTCTGTCAAGAGGAAAGAGACCAGAGGGGAGTAGAAGAGAGAAAATAGCAGGAGAATAGATATTTGTCAGAAAAATAATAATAAAAAAATAATTTTTGCCAGGACTGAGAGGCCATTCCCATTTGCAGAAAGAGCTGGCATTAATTTTCTGCCAAAGGGTGATGTGTGCTGCTCCCTGATGTGCAACACTGCTGATAAACTGGAGATCTGCCCTGTCCCCAGAGTAAAATGGGGAAAGGGCTATCCATGGGATCCATCACCTTGAGTTTCTGTTTCTTTTCTTCTTTCCTAAAGGAACACAAAAAATCAAAGGATTCAATTCATCTGCCCTTCATTTTATCTACATCTCTTTGAATTTGATGTGATGTCAGAGCTGGAACTTCATTTTTAGATGCAAAAAGTTTTCTGAATAGGGATCTTCCCCCCCCCGAGTTTGTTAAAGGCTGTCAGAACCCTCCCTCTGTTCCCCCACCATCTTTCTTCTCCATGCCACCTGCCTTCTGTTGGATTAAATCCCACAAGAAAGGAAGTAGAAAAAGCTCCAAGATGAATAAATGTTGATAATACTGAAAGCCTTTTTTTTTTAAAGAATCATGCTTTTTAAGAAAATAAGCCAAACCTCACTTCTCAGTAAACCTAAGGAGCTCTGCTTGCCCTTTCACACTTCAAAAACCCCTCTGCCAGGCTACAGTTATCTCTGCTGCTTCCCAAGGCTTCAAACACTTCCCATTTGTGTGTTGCTTCTATTTTTGCTCCCAGTGCCACAGCCAGAGCACTCTGGCTGTCCAGAGGGAAGGTTCAAGAGGGGCAGCCTGAGCAGATCCCATGATGGATAAGACAGGATCACTTAAAACACTTTCCATATTCCCTGGAGAGTTGTTCAAGAGGAGGAAACTCCTTGGACTCCACTGAAGGGATGAAAAAGGCTGCTCCTTGTACATTGGCCAGAGGGAAATGTCAAATGCTTGTGTCACAGCCTCCATATTTTTTGTGCTGTCACCCAGCCCTGTCCTTCATTTCGTTGTTCATGTTTTTTTGTAGGTTTTGGCAGCCCTCCTACAAATTTTGTTTTACATGAAATTCTCTCTTCATATCTTTCAGTGACTCTCATTCTTAACTTGAGATACTTTTTGGGCTCTCCTGTTGTCAGTTTGTCCTTCA
Organism: Cettia cetti; assembly: GCA_013401135.1. Taxonomy (NCBI): domain Eukaryota; kingdom Metazoa; phylum Chordata; class Aves; order Passeriformes; family Sylviidae; genus Cettia; species Cettia cetti. The sequence goes on from VZUI01080139.1 coordinate 122,775, forward strand.
AGAAGGTTTTTTCCCCTCTCTGGGTTGAGATGTGATCTTTTCAATGCCTCCAGATGCTCAGATAAAAGTTCCTGTGTCCTGTAGAATACACACACAGGTAAGGCCCAAGCTCTGTGCTTTTGGACTCTTTTGTTTCTCCATAATTAATGAAGAAACTTGATCCCAAGAAGCACATATGATTATGGAGGTTGTCAGAAGAATGTCCTGCTAGACCAATATAAATGAATTTAAATAAAGTGTCAAAATCTCTAACACCTCATTAATTTGGTTACTTACTCAAGTTTTATTAGCATCCCCCAAATCAAACATTCCCACCCTTCTCCAATATTCACAAAAGCAGGTGGAGAGGGAAGAAGAACCTAGGAAATGTTCATTTAGTATTACTGCATACATGTGCCTTAAAAAATCCTGAATTATGATTTAATAGAGAATTTGAGATGGATATTAGTTTCCCCATTCATAACAATTCTAATTACTGCACTTGATATTTTTACTTTTGTAGTCATGGGGTTCAACAGTTTCTTCTTTTCTTCACATTGTAATATTATAAACTTGTCTTAACCTTGCAATGCAAAGAAGTACTGCCATGTAAAAAGCAGACAGTAAAAAGCAAAAAATAACCTTGGAAATACAGGCAAGCTGTTCAAATGGATGAAAAGGAAAAACATTCAATGCAGTTTTCAGTCTCTGATAGAGTGAAAGAGCATTCCAGGAGAAAAATGAAGACTGTCATAAAGTAACAAAAAGTAAAATCTAGGAGACAAAATCAAAATTAACTGGAGGTCCAAGCCTTATTTAAAAAAATAAAAAGCCAAACCCTCCCCCCGCAAACCAAGAAAACTCCAAACACACACAAATATCCCACAAAATAAAAAAACCAAAAAATCTGAACCACAAACCAAAAACTCCACTTTTTCCAAACATTAATAAAACCCAAACTAAACTAACTAAGTGAAATACTTTGCCTTTCACTTGCCTAAGGCTAAATATGGTCACAGTGTGGTATACCATGGACAGCTGATACACAATAAATTCATTTAGCTAAGCTCTCTGTCACTAAAGGTAATTTGCTTTTCCCAAACTTATTTTCCCTTATGTCCAGGAGCAAAAAAACAAAGGCAAAGCCTGCAGAACAGCTTCTGTGTGAGGAAGAACTAAGCTGGATAAGTTTGTCTTTCAAGTTGCAAAAAAATACAGAAGGGGAAATGTTGAATATTAAATCTAGAATTTTAAATCGGGAGTGAAATATTAGGGTGGATGTTGGTGTGGCCACCAGTGTGGAGGTAAACTAAAAATTGATTGCTGGCTGTGAGAAGTCCATGGATTCCAAAATCAGTGGAAGGCAAAGTCTTTGAAGATTGTTGAATACAAAGATTTTGTTTGAAATTCATGAGTCACCAAATGCTGGGGTAGGATTCCTGGAAGAAGAACCTCACTTCTGTACATTTCTCTAAGTGTCTGCCAAACCTCACTGTTGGACAGGGAATTCATTAATTATTAATAAATAGTTGTATACATTTTTTTTTCTCCTGACTCTGCTCAGCCTTCCAGAAGGAACTGAAGGCTGTGCAGGAGCTGCCCCCACTCACAGCTGAATAAATCAGCATAAATTTACAGAAAGGAGCATCAAATAAAAAGCTGTCCTTTGCACAGAGTCAACCATCAACAGAAAGATGGAGCCAGTAAGGTGATGCCAGAGAGCATCTTAAAACTCTGCAGCAGGACCAGAGAGGGCTGGAGGCTGTGAGGTGTGGAGAGCTTCCAGGGCAGCCACAGCAGCTTGGCTGATCCAAGTGATCTAAAGAATTTCTTACTCTGGAACGACGGCTGACACAAAATTCCTTCATTTTGGACTTGCTCCAGTGGCATCACATTAAAACCTTGGATAGCACCTGGCACAACAAAATGCCTTCCTTTGTTGATCTTCTCACAAGATCTTTGCTGTTTTTTTATGGTCCAGTCTGGTGGCTTCTATACTGAGCCACAAAAAGAAGGGTGAAGAGAGATAAATCTTCTATCTGAGCCACCAAACCATAGAAGTGGTTGTTCCCTGAGCTAATTTAATAATTCACAATAGATGTGTTCTCTCTTGAGCCCTAAATTCTATCCTTTGCCAAAGAGTTCCTAGGCCTACCTCGAACTGTAGGAAAACTGTCTTTTCCACCTGAGCACCTGCTAGATCAAGCCTTGAATTTTATGAGAAAATAAGTAATTCCCTACTCTCTTTGTCCATGGTTCTGTAGAACTTTGTCCAATCCATGAATTCAGTTTTTTTTTCCAGATCAGAGTGACAGTCAATGCAGCTACACTTTGTTTGGAAGTCCCTCCATGTCTTTAATTGGACTTGTTAGTCTCAGTGGCTTTTACATTTATAGCAATTCCTTTATCACATTGAGTGGCCAAATGCCTCATGGTGCTCAGAGTCTGAGAGAACCAGGAATTTATACACTTCCATAATGATCTATTTTCCTTTCCATTTCTTTCCTAATGACTCTTAGCATTCAATTTAGCATTTTTTGATTGCTGTTGAGCTCTGCAGCGATGCTTTCGTGGAACTGTTGCCACCCTATCAAGCTCTCACTCGAGCCATAATGGTTTGGTGAAAGCCCAGCAGATTTGTTTTCAGGCATCCACCTTTATATCCATCTCCCCCTTCACATTTATCCATAGTGAATTTATTCTGTGCTTTTATTTCTTACTCAATCTTGTAAAGTGTTTTTCCAGTTCTTCACAAGATGATTTTTGTACTTATTGCTCTAAAATAGACTCATGTCTGCAGAAAATTTTGTCAGCCTCACCATTAATACACTTTTCTTGTATTCAGCAATACAGTTTCCTACAGAACCCTTTTGTTGCTTCTCTCCCCTATGAAAACCACTCACTCCTATTATTCACTTCCAATTTTTTAACCGTATCAGGGCACCACTTCTGGGACTCAAAAATTCCCCCTTTCCAAGTATAATAGCATGAATATCCTGGAAAACATCTGAAGTGGCTCCCAGTGCCCTTTAGAGGAGCTCGTTAGGTTGTGTTTTCTGGTGGGCAGAAAGAAGGGTTCTTATCCTTGCAAAACTTGCAAAAATCATGAGGAAGTGTTTAACTGATGAATTCTCTTGAGGATTTTGGAAGGAGTGTGAGGTTTGGGGGTGGATTTTGCAAGGTTCTTCTCCCTCACTCTATGTCTCGAAAGATTTTTTATGCTACCAGTGCTATGAATCCAGAGGAATTCTCAGCAATAAAGCAGTGACCATCCAGCTACACCATCAAAGCAGGTTCCGGCCCAGATTCACCTTGGATCAAGCAAGTCTAGATTTTAACTTTAAAATTTTTAAGCTCTTACCCATGGTCTGCAGTGAAAGGAGGTTTATTTCTGCTCTACCTATTTTGGCATAGAAGAGCTATGTTAAAAGTTATTTCTCTACTGATTTCAGGGGTAATCTTGACAAAGTTACCCCTCCATCAGTGTGGTGGTGGTGATCAGGGGTGCTGATCTGTTCACCTCTGAGGGCACCCAGTGCTCCATCAAAGGTAACATGGATCATCCTTGCTCCTGCTCCATCCAAGTCATGCCTTTATAGTCAGTTGCTTTTTCTTTTCCTCTGCTGGGTATTTCTGATTGTACCAAGCAGAGTGAACCCTTCACGAGAAAACTGCCCAGCCCTCGTTCAGTCTGGCCTTTAACAAGCAGATAAACAGCACATCTGATCCATAAACTCCTCCTGTTGGTTTTTCCCCGGCAGTGATCTACAATACAAAAGCCACAATAAGCCCCTGCAGGGTTGGCAGTGCCTCCATCGACTGCTTCTGAGCCTGATGCTGCAGCTCATTGTCATCGTGGGCAGCTGGAGTCACCACAGAGACACTGCATGGGAGGGACCTCTGTCATCCCAAAAGTGCTTCCTGACAGTGGAGCAGCCCCCTGACACAGGAGCTGGCTGTGGGAGACTCTGGAAGCTCTGGATACGGCCACAGAGTACCTGGAGGGCAGTAATCACCAAGGAAGGGAGGGACTGCCATAAGAAATGTATTTTTCTGAGATTAAAAGCATTTCATGAAAGCAGGTGAACAGATGGGACTGGATAAAAGGCTGGGCCTAGAGTGAGCAGTGAATATGTCACAGGTATTGCATCCTCATGGAACAGAGCTGAGCTTGGCAATAAAGATATTTTGGCAATAAAGATATTCACCTTTGTGAATCAGCCAGTGCTCAGGAGAGCACAGCAGCAATGAAAGAAGTATTATGTGGTGGTTTTGTTGAGAAACCTGTGAATAATATTGACTCAAGTATTATGGAGGATATTTATCGAATACACAACACAATATTTTTGTACATTTGATTAAGAGTTGACACTATATTAATTACCAACTAACACTCAGAAGTTAGTGTTGGCCTTGACTCCTTCTGCTGGCAGAAGTCAAATGATCAAATGTCACTGAGGGCTTTTCTACACACACAGAGTAATTCCACACCTTCCATATTGACATCATTAAATAGCAATTGCAGAAATGCTGATTGAAAGGGAACTCTGAAGGCCTTGAATTACTCCTGAACAACACAGCCACTCATAATGCAGATATTCCAGTGTCCTGCCCATACATTATGTTCCCATTTCCTATCCCCATAGGAAATGCAGGTTAGTATTCATAAGACCACCCTTCATTTTTCATAGAAATAAAAGACTGTCTTAAGGAGAATGAACCTGGACTGATATAGAAATCCTCATCAATAATCCATGTCCCCATACTCCCAACTTCAAGGAAAGAACACCATGTACTTTTGACTTGAACTAAAACTTGTTTTACGTCACAGGAGTGTCAAACCTTTGGTTATCATTACAAGAGCTAATTAGGACCTAGTGATTAGAGGAGACACAGACTCCTCCTCAGAAAGTGACAGCGTGAAGTCCTTTCTCAGAGTTTGCTGTGTGGGTTCAGGACATGATGGGGTCATTAAACACAGGCAGGAAATTAGCACACCCCCACAGAAATCAAGACATCAGATCAGCTTCCACAGGAGCAACAAAGAGCTCTGGAAATCTGAAAAATTAAGCTCCCTCTTGCTGGCATTTAATCACAGTCAATGGAACTGTTCCAATAAATCCTGGTTGGACCATACAGGGCATATGCAGTGCATATCCAGAGGTACTATAGAGACTAATTTTTCAATATTCCATCCTTGTCAATATTCCTGAGCTGGGAGATGGCAATAGAAAGGGAGAACTACCAAAACATCCTTCCATAATCACCATTTCAGGGCAGGGACTCTCTTTCCACTGTGAAACATGGAAGAATGTCTAAAATCCCAGTCCTGGAACAACCACCCTGCAGGTGTTGTAGGCACAGGATCAAGGATGAAGCTAAAGAACAAAACATCAATAGGATGGGATCATGCTATCAAAGAATCTTACATTAAGACCAAAAAAATTACAGAGAATTGTGTTCAGACAAGACAGTCCTACCATTCACTGTGTATTAGTTGGACTCTAAATCTCTCATGTTTCTTTGATCTCCAACACAAGAGACACAAAGAACAGGAGTAGAAAATAGAGCAAGTGAATTCTTCAGAAGCAGCAAGCAAAGAAAATATCTTCCTGATGTTTTTTCTTTTCTGTGTAATTCCAGAACCCCAAAAGGTTTGTAATGGGGTACTATAAATTGAAGGGGAATTAAATATAAATATATATAGATATAGATAGAGAGATACATACCACTACCCCCTAAGGATGTATCAGACAACAATAATCTTCTGCAAGATCATTTCCTTAGCTAAATACCAAAGCTCTGAATAATAATAATTAAAAAAATAGAAAAATAACTCTATTCAGAAGGCAATGCAGCCAGAATACTGAATGCCAGAGGTAAAAAAAAAAAAAAAAAAAAAAAAAAAAGTAACATCTGTAGCTACAGAAATTCTTGGGTACTTCACCAAAACCTGGCGGTATTAATTGAAGACAATAAAATCCCTACATATAATGATTATTACCCCAATGTATTTCTCATGGAGGTTAAGCTGTTTCCACTTGCTCCCAGCAGTTACCATCAGTTTCATTCAAATCATTCTCTTGGTCCACTAGTCTAATAATCATTTATATTTCCCACCTGCTTGCTCAAATCTGCCTCTGGAGTAATGGTCTTTCTCCAAAGAGCAGGATATAGAAGAAATCCTGATAGCTGCTCCTTTTATTGCCCTATTTGTCTTCAATGTCTTTCTCCTCCAGCTGCTGATTTGTGTAAAAGGTCTTTTCCACATCCCCGGCTCGCTCATTCTCCAATTTATTGTCGTCCTTAATTCTATTGTCCCTTCTAGCAAATTTTCTTTAGTTTAATAGAGCTTCTTGAGCAATTTTGCATCATGAATTGAATTATAGATGCTGTAGTTACTCATGTGGAGAGCTCTGTTATTACTCCTGGAGTAAATACTCGTTTTTACACATTACAAGCTTTCACGTTCTTTGGATTATTGCTCTTTGGTATCACTTAAATTAATGCTTCTGCACAGAGGCCAGTACACCATCTTTTCATCATTTTTTGTCCTTCTTTTCATCATATCTGAGCTCATAATACTTAACATGCTGTAAGTCACAGGGTTTGCTCTAAATTCAGATTTTCGGGCAGTAAATGTTTCTCAGCCAAAGGTTTTAAAACAGGGGAGCCTGGTATGGGCTTGGATGACTGGTGAGCTCCCTCTGGGGACAGATTTACTGACAGTTAAACTCCCTTTGCTGTGTGGGATTATCTATTGGGATTGAAAACAGGGTAGGAGGAGAGGCGCTGCTATTCTTTCCCTCTGATATCCTAAAACTTTGAAAGGGATAAAGTGGCATGAATAGCCCTTAGGACTGAAATCAAGATGTACCCTTGGCTGTACCTACATGCCAAAAAACCCAAGAGGGGGCTTCAATATGGTGATTTTCATGAAAAAAGTACTTTCCACAGGATTTTCAGGGCTGTCCCATGGCTTCAAAGTTTCTTTAGGATGCTTTAGGATCCTTGTCTGGCGCAATCCTGAGTTCACCTATACCCAGGTCCTCAGGGATCACATAATTCTAATTCCAAACCCCTGCCATGGGAGGAACACTTTCCACTGGACCAGGTTGCTCCAAGCCCTGTCTAAGGTGTTCTTGAACACTCCCAGGGATGGGGCAGCCACAACAGAAGAGGAGGATCTTTCAATTCAGGGATGCCAACTTGCACATTTTTCTGAAAAATTTATGGAAGACAGTGGGAAGCATTATGACCCGTAAGTCATTTCCAGCATCAGTGGAGTACAGAGGTTTAGAGAAATGCACTTTGTCCCACCTTCTTTGCCCAGAGTGAATTATTTGGGAAAAGGGCAGGAATCTGAGTGAGCACTCAGAAGAGCTGATTGATTTCAGAAACATGGGCAAGTACATGGAACACTAATAATGCATCAAATTTGTTGGGACCAGTCAAAATACACACAAAACAGTGAAACTTCAAGGGTCCCTGGTATCCTGCTTAGCAATAAGGAACAGTTGTTTCTTTTCATTCCATATATCCTGTAGAGCTTTCAGTTCTGTGGCAAAACCAGTGCTGACCATCAGTCCCCCAAAGCCAATTTCTCTCCCTCCTCCCCTCCACAGTCCTGTTGATATAGAATAAAGAGCAAAAGGTCAAATAGCTGTAGGTGTCCAAATAAGTTGCCCAAATCCTTCTCTTTCTACATTAGTAAATGGATTGGCTGTTAGTGTTTATGAAAAAAAGTGTATCTGCACCCTTTGCTGGGAAAAGTTTTGCTTCTGTTCCAAAAATAAAGAAAGAAAGAAAGAAAGAGAGAAAAAAGATCGAAGGCTATTACTGAATTATAAAATTCATTAAAATTCATTCAGCCTTGCAGTGCAGCCTTTCAGC